>CAJNDV010001113.1:52838-63965 GCA_905221635.1 Symbiodinium sp. CCMP2456
CACACACACACACACAAAAACACAAAAACACACACACACACACACACACAAAAACAAACACACACACACAAAAACAAACACACACACAAAAACAAACACACACACACACAAAAACAAACACACACACACACAAAAACACACAAAAACAAACACACACAAAAACAAACACACACACACACAAAAACAAACACACACACACACACACAAAAACAAACACACAAACACACACAAAAACAAACACACACACACAAACAAACACACACACACACACAAAACAAACAAACACACACACACACAAAAACAAACAAACAAACACACACACACACACACCCACCCACACACCCACACACCCACACACCCACACACCCACACACCCACACACCCACACACCCACACACCCACACGCACACACGCACACACGCACACACGCACACGCACACGCACAGACACACACACAGACACACACAGACACACACACACGCACACACACACGCACACACACCCACACACACACACACACGCGTACGTACACATGCACCCACGAGCGCGCTCACGCACACTTGCACCCATGCACGCACATGCATGCATCCAGGCATGCACTCGCACGCAGAGGCATCAAAAGCATATAGCTCCACGGTAGTTAACTATAATCGCAAGGCATTTTTGTGACAAGAGGTTGAGTCAGTTGAGATGTCTGCCAATCCCGAATCAAAGATGCAACGGAAAGGCGTCCTGATTCATGACTTTCTGGATGTCGCACGTGCCGGGGGGCGGTGCATGGGGGTTTAGGCCAGTTTAAGCTATAGCTGGAGCCCAACCAAGTGCTTATGGATGAAGGACTTTCAGGACGAGGTGCAGATGGAGCAGGACACCCGACCTGGGGCGCAAGGTTCTTACACAGCAGTTCCCTTAGTTAGCCCCGAATTATAAACACTTATAACTGTATGTATGTTGAGTTAGCTTCAGGGCTTAGTGATATGTCCGGCTAACTCAACCTAATTCCTGGATGCTTCAAAACCAAAAAGCGAGTTAACCCTGCAAAAAGCTTCGGCAAGGCCAGCATTTACGGGTGAGCATGTAGCAAAAGTTGGCGAAATCAATCAGCATTTGAAGGCAATAGCCCTATACCTTACAAACCCCTAAACCTTGTCCCCAGTGACCGAAACCCCTGGGTCCCTTTTCCCTTTGGGGCTGAGCTCAGCGCACGAGAGTCACAGCGTCGCCTTCGGCAAGACCCCAAGAAACCCTGCAGTGGGAGAGCTCTCTCCAGTCGTTGCCCAGCCTGCGCTGCAGGTGCGTGCAAGTCCGAGCACGGTTTGCACACAGCCTTGTGCCACCCAGCACAGGTCTCCTCCTCACTCCGAAAAGACAACCGGCTTCCCGGAAGTGTCGTTTGCTGCGGTCTCGGGCGCAGCGTCCGTGTGCTCCACTGCTTCTGCCTCCTGCTGTGACTGCAGCAAGACGGTCTCCTGCTTTGCAGTTGCCAAAGCAGCGGCTGCCAGCTGCAGTTGGGAGGCCGTCTCTGTGGCCAGGCTACTTAAAGGACACCGCAGGCTCTAAGGACATCAGCTGGAACCCCCTCGGCGGCAGCAGAAAGCTGTTTGGGAGCGGGTTGACTGAAGCAGGCAAAGTTGTGTTTGGGGACTGTTGGACTGTTAAACACGGTCTCCGACATTCCTTCGACGTTTTCAAAATGATGCTTCGGGGCCTCCGTCGCAGCCTCCGACACTCCTCCGACATTGCTTGTGAGGGAGAAAAGCCGGCCACTCACACTGTGTCGGAGGTGCACTTTCAGGGAAACGAAACCACTCACGCTGTGAGTGGCCTGGCTTGCTGCAAACTGGCCTCCGACATTTTATAGGAAACCGTCTGGAGCCCTTTTTGGCTCTCTGCAGGCCACGAAAGGTCCCTGCCAAGCAGTCTTTCCTATAGATACTTTAAAATGCGGCTGCCTACGGTATTTTCTCGCCGTCTGCAGATGCAAGCCCTCCACGACAAGCTGCCGCTGTGCAGGTTGTTCTCCATGCTGTGTAGCACTTTTGCCATCTCATCCCTGCAGATCCCGAAGCCTTGCTCCCATTCGGAGCCTGGCCGGCGGCCGAAATACTGCGGCAGATGCCAAGGCTGAAACGAAGCTCTCGCACTCGCTGCTGCAGTGCGCGTGCACTTGTGTCGCCTGCAGCAGCCACGTCTGCAGCTCCGTCTCCGCATCTCTTGGGACGAAGGCACAACCGCTCCCGATCAGGGTTCGGCAGTCGCTTCACTTGCGCCAAAAACTGCTGGCAGGCCGGCAGGCCACCGGCTGTTCTGAACGGCAGCCATTTCATGCACACTGCCGGGCCGCTTGAGCCAAAAATAACTCAGAATCTTAGGTTCCACAAACAAACCATGAAAGCCCATATTTACACTCACAATATAAGCCCCTGTTTTCCTGAATTCATGTGCACTTTAACTCGATGTTTTTACAATTCAAACCCAAAAACACTTAACTCCGGTTAAATCCGTTTAGCCTTTTTTATCGTTTTAAGACAACAGGTATATAATATATAACTACTTATAACCCCGGGTAAAAAAGTATATAAGTCCAGCCAACCCGTGTCGGAGTTAGCCGGGCTTGCACCGGGTTATTCCATGGTTATTCTAGGGGCTGCGCCCACCGGCGGGCACCTCAGGTAGCAGCCCGGACAAACCGATATAAACTTGAGCTTCAAACCACGAACGATCTAGAACAACATTTGACAAGGATGGGGGGGGACCTTTTCCCCCCTCCCCCGTGTGCCCAGCACCGCACTGATGCTGATGATGCGCGCCCCGGGTCCCGGACTGGGGCGGCTGATGCTCACGATGCGCGTCCTTTGGCGGCTACCCCAAAATTACGCCCAAACTCGAAATTAGGTGGGGTCGGCGGCACCGACGGTCGCTAGCAAGGCTACAGGTCGCCTAATGCTCGGATCAGCAGGGCGCACGCGCTCGGGGACCGAGCGCTGCCCGATTTAAGGGCTGCGCCGCTGCCGCCGACCCCGCACAGGGAGTCTGTTTAGGGGGTGAGACATTTATTCGCGACAACATGCATGCCGACTGTGTTGAACAGGCCCGCTCGTTTACGCGAGTTCTTCATGTGGTCACAACTGACACTTACTCGGAGTGGGGGGAGAGGGCGGGTGTGGGAAATCGTGGGAATAGGGGTTTTGGGCAGGGGTCACAACCGCGGTGCATTGACGCATTCGCGTCATTTCAAAAGTGGGGGTCACAGGACCAGGAGCGGAACATTTTTGCGAGTTGCACGCGTATTCGCGTCATTTCTGACCGTGCAAAAAAGGTCATGTGAGAATAGGGGAGATGGGGCGCGAGCATTTTGCGAGTCGAACGCGTATTCATGTCATGTCTGAACCATGCGGAAAGTTTTTTTTAATTTTTAAAAATGCACTAGTTCGGGGCGGGCGGGGGGAGAGGGGGGCAATATGGGGGTTCCGTGTGTGGCGGGGTGCGGGGAGTGTGGGGGTGTGGCCGCTTCGGGTCACGTGGGAATAGGGGATATGGGCAGGGGTCACAGGCACGGAGCATTCTTGCGAGTTGAACGCGTATCCCATGCAAAAAGACAAGTTTTAGTAATGCGAAGGTGGCGTGGTGGGGAAGGGGTGGGGGGGGCGAGGGCAGGGTGGCCTGGGAGGAAGGGAAGGGAGGGTCCCTGGCGCTCGACCCAGCAAGCGGGGTCGGCGGATAATTACCAGGGTGAGAACGTGGGGATAACTGAGGGAACCGATGTGTAGTTCAACCTCTGACAGTTCCGGAACAAACTGGCAATTGGATGTCAAGGCTTGGTCGTGAAATCAAGATGCTTGCTGACAACGTGAAGTTGAGCACCTAACGAGAAACACAACGATTCAAACACCTCTTGGTCGAAACATTCCCGGAAGCAGTCAGGAGTCCACATCCCACCACATGACTGCGACCGGATACATCATACATTGGCACTGCGTTGGCAAGAGGAGCATCGGCATCGGCGCACGGCTCAGCTGACAGAAGCCCGGCAGCTGCGTGAGCAGCAGGCGGGGGAGACGTGGGATTCGTGGATCCAGAGTCTTTGGGGCCCTATATCGACTTCCTGGCACTATAGGCCCTGGTTGACTTTCATTACCGAATCTTCTGGCAGAGCCTGATGAGGTATGAGTTGGCCCTATAAACCACAAACGCCAGGACCGCGAATACGAGGAGGCGCTATTTCAAGACCAGCTCGCAGCGGTACGCCGCGCCGAGGGTGAGGCAGGATGATGAGCTTCAGTTGAGGTGCCATGTGGAATCATGTGCAATTGCACGGGTTCGTGGCTCGGATTTAGAGAGGTTTCGTGCATTGAACTTATTCGACGCGTAAATATCAGTCTTCTTTGTCAAGCAGAAACTGCAGGCAGGCTTCTGACACGGCACATGCCTCCTATGGAGACAGAAGGCAACCTGCATGGAAGAGCAAGGCTGAAGTGCAAAACTAGGTAGAAATATGACATGGCCGCTGAAACCAGGAAGCTACTGTAAGAAACCAATCAAGGCCCTGAAGTGTATGTTCATATGCTTCGAACGGTAAAGTAGCTTTCGGACCTAGCGAGGCATTGCAAGCGCCTGCGCTTCCGTCGACAACCATGCAAGTGTCATTTCTTGGAACGGATCCCTCGTCTCTTTCGCCTGGGTGTGGTACAATGCCTTCACAGTACAAAGAGGTGGTGAGAACAGTTCGTACAAATTGAAGCCATACGAACATGAGGAGCAGAATTCTTTCACAGGAACGGTTTGCATGGCGCCAGGAGTCTCAAGCGTCCCCTGCAGCAGATGCAGTGGCTCAGGCTTGGCAGCTATTATACAAGGAAACGAGGTTGGGATGAGGGGGCGATAGGTGTTTCGTTGCCGAGCCAAGTTTCGATGAGTCTTGCTTGTTTCTAGATACATACATGCGTCCGTGTGTGCTTGTGCAATGTACATACGTACCTGCCTACGTATATATACCTACGTATATATATATATACACACACATATATATATATATATGGATATGTGTGTGCGTATATAGGGCAGGTAGCGCGTATAAATAAATAGGTATACATATATATATATATATATATGGTAATATGGTAGCTTCTATATATCTATATATATATATATATATATGTGTGTGTGTGTGTGTGTGTGTATATATGCTCCCCCCAACATCTACCGCAGTGGTGGTTCTTGGGGTGCACAAAACTGTACTGTAATGCCCAAAGACTGTTCCACAAATCGCAACCTCAAAACTCAGATAGATGATAGATATATAGAGATGCAGAGATACAAAATATGGGGTTATGTCACAAGGACCTTTAGGGTTTGTTTGGGGAGACCACTTGCTGAACAAACCGTTAAACACACATGCGTGTAATCTGTACACTCAAGTCAAGTGACATATATCCATTCCACAAACGCTTTACTAGCCGCATCAACATGTGTTGGAGTGTCCGGTGGTTTGTTCTGTGCGAGTTGAAGGCTCGCATCTGACTTGGAACCATATAAAAAGGATTCTCAGAAGCCGTCAGAACACGTTCAGAAGCCATATGCAGAAACTACCTGAAACCGGCTCCGGACTGTCGGATACATGTCCATGCTCCCTGGCTGACCTCTCTTGCCCAGGCGGTCCGTCTTCTGGTCCCCTTGGTCTTCTTGCTCACCCTGTTCTTTTTGGTGTAGTAATTCCCAGAAGGGTGTGGCAGGGGAAAGTGCATATCAGGTCCCTGTCTCGAACTATCTGTTTGCTTCTTCTCCATCAGTTGTGACAAGGAGCAAAGGAAGAAAGGGAAAGAGGAATACAGTGTTGGTTCCTGTGCTCCGTTTCTCTTGTCATACATTAAGAGGAGCTCTCCTCTCCTCTCCTTCCCTCTGTGCGCTTCCTAGTTGTTTGTTTTATGTGCTTCAGTTACCAGACATGTGTGGTGCGGGGATAACTGCTTCACTTCGCAACTCCTCCTGATGAGGAACAGGATAAGAGAAGAGGCAAGAGAAAGACATCCTTTCCGTACCAATGCTCCGCCCTCCCCTCCATTCCTCATGATTGTTGTGCTGCATGTTTCTCCGCCTCTCCGCATGTCCGTTTCTTTACACGACAAGTGGCGAAACGGTAATCGAAAAGGCCAACCACATCCGTACCGCTTCATCACAAACTTTGACATCAGCATGCTTATTCTTACAAGACAAAGTAGTATGAAACTCGCCCTCTCCTTTAGAAACAGAATTAC
This sequence comes from Symbiodinium sp. CCMP2456, assembly GCA_905221635.1. NCBI lineage: Eukaryota > Dinophyceae > Suessiales > Symbiodiniaceae > Symbiodinium > Symbiodinium sp. CCMP2456. The sequence goes on from CAJNDV010001113.1 coordinate 59,093, forward strand.
AGGGTGAAGGAAAGACGTCCATGTCCCTTGCCGTTCTTTCATTCTCACTCTTCTCGTGTCTTCTTCATTTCATCTCTCGCTCTCCCTCTTTCTATCTCTGTCTCTCTCTCTCTCTCTCGCACTCTCTCTCTCTCTCTCTTTCCCTTTCTCTCTCTCTCTCTCTCTCTCGCTCTCTCTCTCTCTCTGTCTTTCTTTCCCTTTCTGTCTCTCTCTCTCTCTCTCTCTGTTTCATGTCCACCAGCTCTCTCTCTCTCTCTCGCGCGCTTTTGCTCTCTCGCTCATTCTCTCTCTCTCTCTCTCTTTCTCTCTCTCTCTCTCTCTCTCGCTGTCTTGCTCTCTCGAGTCTCGCGCTTTCTCTCTCTCACGCGCTCTCGCTCTGACTTACTGTGTCTTGTCGCGCACTAGTGACCAGGGACGAGAAGAACCAAGGGCAAATGATCACATCGAGGTGTTCAATATTTTGGACGTTTGAAAGTTTGAACGTTTTGAAGTTTTCAAGTTTTGTTCGAGGGAAAACGTATGAAATGTACAAAATTGAAATGCAGGTTTTTTAGAGATTTCAGTTTTTCACTTGTTTCCATGTTCACATTTTCGTCTGCAGAAAATGTTGAATATTGTGAAATAACAGGTTTGCAAAATGCTCAACTTTTTCAAGACTAAGACTTTCCGGCTTGCAAAAAATCCGAGATTACGATTTTCAGTTTTCGCTTAAAGAATATTATGTTGAAAATGCCGGCGTTCAACAGTCTCCAAGTTTCGCTTAAAAGAAGACTTGTGCGTGCACAAGATAGAACACTATACATTGTATATCTTTTTGTCGAAGAGGCTCGACCCAAATAGATGCGAAAGGTTTTGCATACATAGGGTTATAGGGATATAGGGATAGAGATATAGAGGCATACATATATATATATATATATAGATTTTTATGCATATATGTATATACACATACATACAGATACGCTGATGTCGTCATACAGACATGTAGGTATAAACCGGTGTATGGATATAAGATGTACAGAGACATAAGTACATAGGTATGTAGTGACAAGGGTGTACAGATGTACAGATATGCGCATATATAGCTACATAGATACACAGATTTACATATTGTATATAAAACTAGAATATATGCAGGCACATACATATACAGGTCTAAGTGTATCAAGGTCAACAGAGATATGTAGACAGATAGGAAGGAAGATACATAGATTTATATATATATATATATGTATATTTATATATATATATATATAGATATGGAGGTATCTAGATATATAGGTATGTGTGTATATGGGTATATAGATATGCATATTATAGAAAGAAAGATAGATGGATAGATGGACAGACGGATAGAACGATAGATATATATATATATATACACACATAGATAGGTACACTTACATAGAAATTTAGACATATATAGATAGTTGTAAACAAATGCCTATAGATACATGTAGATACAGGTTTAGACGTGAACATACATAGAGACAATCCGCAAAAGCAAAGCAAGCTAAAAGAACACACAGAATGGTTTCAAGGTCCCCAGAGGCCAAAGTTTTGTTCCGGAAGCCAAGTTTCAAAGGTTTCAACTTGATAGTTTCAATGGTCTTAGAAATTTCAACAGGTTTCCAGATCACCAAAGGCCAAAGTTTTAGGAATTGAAATAGGTTTCCAGCTCCGCACGAGCACAGTTTTCCGATTTTTTGAAAGTTGCGTTCCAGATCCATAGAAGGCAAACAAAGACCGCCCATAGAGCTGTCCATTTAAGTGCTCATACAGAACAAGCAGCACACGCAAAAGGTGCAGAGAGGTCCTACGCCCATATTTCATGTGTATAGAAATCTATATATATATACAGATGTGTCTGGATATACATATATATATATACATACATAAATGTTCAGTCAAACTATATTCTAGTTATATATGTATGTCTCGTTTTGTGTAGACAGATATGTACACGCCTGAACATACATAGACACACATCATCAGCGGCTAAGTTTGAATCGCTCTTTCATCAAGGTCTGAAAGAGTAAGAAACATTTAGTCAAAAGGCATTGCGAGGCCCTCGTTACTGACAATAGTAGCATCACGATCCTTGTCGGGTGCGGTCTGACGTCGCAACCTGAAGCTTAAGCCCAAGCTTTCAGACCTTTTGAACGTTCCCTGAACCACCTTGCCAGGAAGAGGCTGCAGGCGAGGAGGAGCGGAGGGCGAAACAGAGAGCAGCTGAGGAGGCCGAGGAAGTACTGATTATGGACCGGTTCTGTGCGTTGCGTAGCAAAGCCAGGTAAAAGGACAGCGTCAGAATTTAGTTGCCACATTTCTCATGATCCCAGGCTTTAAGGGGTGGCAGCAGCCGGAGGGTCGTATCACCGAGCGCCTACATTGGGTTTCGTGTTCGCTGTCGATTCGAGATTGCGGAGGCTTGTTTGCTCAAGCTGAACTTAATATGACACAAGCATTTACATCACCGAAGTTTGCATGGCATCTACGGGAGGATTGGTTATGTGTGTTGCTGTAGGTTGGGTTATCTTAAGTTATCTTGTTTATCCTGGCTGTGCTTTTGCGACTGTATATTGTCAGAAGCGCCATATCTACACGTGGATGTGTGCTTTTTCTTGTGGGGCATGCCGTCTGCAGACCTTCTCCGTCACACGCGGTCTCCAGTGCTGTCACCGGCCATACAATCTACATTGAATCTACATATCTCGGACGCTCTGTTTGGCATCCTGGCTAATTCGGCTGATGCGCTGCGATGCCACCGACGTGAGTCTCGCTTTTGTGTTTGCGAAATCGAGCGACTACATAAGAAATGGCTGGTTTGATTCTTGCCACAGATCTTTTTCTTAAGCGCCTGCTGCCGACATCGTGCTGGTTTCGATTTGCTGTGATACCGCTGATGCGTGTCTTAACTGGGTGCTTGCGAAATCGAGTCTCCACATGGCAATGGGGAATGGCTGGGCATCGGCGGGGTTACCATTAGACCATGTTTTCTAGTGGACGCATGCTTCTTTGTTGACTACAAGCCGTTTTACGCTTGGACACGAGGTTGGCGTCACAGGGTTGAGTCGATCGCTGTGGCTTGGAGCTGCAGGGACCGACAGTCTAGTGCCTAGGAAAGCGTGGTTGGGATAAAACACGCTGAGCAGTGATTCAGCTGGGCAATGATGAATTTGTGACCTGCCACCGCACATGTGACTCGTGGAACTCCTACGACTGCATTTGGACCATCAGCCCCGGCCCAGGAGCCTGGTAGTTTTGAGTTCTATTTCCAGCCTACTTGTATCAACAACGGGTCGGAGCATACGGAAGCACAGGCAGACCCTGAATCCGTAGTAAATCCTGAGCTAAGCTTGAAGAGGCTGCGGCTGCTGCAGAAGCAGAGGAAGAGGCAACCTTGATGCAGTTTTTGTGCCTGTCATGGAACCATTGACGATAGGGATGCTTGGACCGCAGACTTGCTCTCCAGCATTCATTGCATTGAAAGCGTTTTCGCCGGGCTTTCTGGGTTCCACGTCGAGATTGGGTTTGTAAGCAAGCGTGCTTTATTGGGCCTGCCGAATCTTGCCCCCAACCAGCCCGAAAGCTCGAAGCTCAGCTTTCAAGCACCGAGCCCCCCAAAAAAAATCTGATTTCAACCCTGCAAGCACTGAGTGCTGAGCCCGAGGCTGCGCGCATCCTCAAAACTAAGCCATGTAGCAACCAGCTCGAAACCAGAAGCATCCCGAAGCTGTATGAGCCTTACAACTCCGCCCTCCGAAGCCACTCTACATTCCGAGGCCGAAGCTGGAAGTCACTGTAGCCGCCTTGAACGCTCACAAGCACAGACCATCGTTCCGAAACTGCCCGGAAGCCGAATTAGCCCCTCTTCCACCTGTTCATGAGCCAATTCCGGCCGTTTTTTGCACAGGCACGGCGTAAACAGCGCGGTGCAGAGATCCTCGCAATTCCTGAACCCGCCGGGCCCTGAGCTGAAGGCATCTATGGGTTTATAGCAGCTGTTAGCTGGGTTTGACAGGTTCTGTCTGGAGTTTAGTGTTCCAGGCCTTGCATGTACATACAATCAATGTGTATATATGTACATGGTCACTCCCCCCCGACAGACCACCCCCCTGTAAAACCACGCTCCAACCGGCGATTCCATCCTTTTGTGGGGGTTTGGGATTCAAGCATTGCTTCTTTTCTGGCGCCTTAGCCACTTAACCGAAGACAAAACCAAAAAAGCAAGAGAGATCCGCAGAGAATGCCCGAACTGCATTTGTATTAGTACGGCTTCAGGCTCAGGGTTGAGATCGAATCACCAAAATAACAAAGATCCAGAGAGAAGGCCCAACTGTTGTGTTTGTGTCTTGTTGTTTTGTTGTTGTTGGTTTGCGGGCATGTGTAAGCACAAGCACTGAGTTTTTTTCTGAAACGGCTACTGGTAACTGATACTCAGCAAAAGAATGCTTTCAACAAGCTGTAGAGCAAACTTACAAAAAACAGTACTTGTAGAACCCTAAGCAAGAAAGAATAGATGATTTGGTATAGGGTGTAAGGCTTAAGGCTTAGGGCGTTCGTATGGGATTTTCGGCAAGAGCGCAAGCGCTCAACGCCAAAGATGAGGTTGTTCATGTATTTGCAGTCGTTTACCATTAACTTACGTAATCGTTTCCCCCTATTATTAAAGGGCCCCCCCCCCTCCCTAATATTAAAACTCCATTTCGGCGGTTTGGTTTGAATATTAGGGGGGTTTTGGGGGGGGTGTTTGGGCGCACCCGGGGTAGGACTGTAACTAATTAATTATGACTGGGTTGAATCAGACAGTCAGACACAGTCAGACACAACGACCGATTCCTACGCAGCCGTTCCGGCTGTAGAGCAGACA
>CAJNDV010001113.1:126927-138420 GCA_905221635.1 Symbiodinium sp. CCMP2456
TCGTCGTCGTCGTCGTCCTCGTCGTCCTTGCTGTTGTCATTGTCATTGGCTTTGGTGTTGGTATTGGCATTGGTGTTGGTGTGGCTGTTGTCGGTGTGGGTGTTGGTGTTGGCACTGGTGTTGGTGTGGCTGTTGTTGGTGTGGGTGACGGTGTTGGTGTTTGTTGTTGTTGTTGTTGTTGTTGTTGTCGATGCTGTGTTGGTGTTGGTGCTGTTGCTGTTGCTGTTGCTGTTGCTGTTGCTGTTGCTGTTGTTGTTGTTGTTGTTGTTGTTGTTGTTGTTGTTGTTGTTGGTGTCTGTTGTAGTTGTAGTTGTTGTTGTTGTTGTTGTTGTTGTTGTTGTTGTTGCGGTTGTTGTTGCGGTTGTGGTTGCTGTTGCTGTAGCTGTTGCTGTAGGTGTTGCTGTTGGTGTTTGTGTGTCTTTTGTTTTGTGCCGGTGCGTAGATGGGTTCAGGCGGTTAAAGGTTCTTATGTATATATATATATATATATTATATACACATATAGCAACGGCCCACGAAGTTGTCTGTTCGTATTGGGACAGTGTCGTTGATTGTGGTTCAAGCGTGTCATGCATGCTCCCCGAGTTGGGCAAACGATTCAGTTTTGAGCCAAATTGAGTCAAAGGTATCGCGTTGTCATGGAGCGCTACAGCAATGTTCTGCACAGTGTTTCCAAGAATCGTTGCCTCCAAGCTGCACCTCATCGTATCTGTGCGATACAAATTGCATTCATCGGATCGAGGAGTCTGGGCAGCAGCACCATCGTGACATGTTTGCCGTGGCGTCACGACGACTGCCTGTAGTTACGGTAAGCAGAACCAACTTCGAGCATTATTTTCAGCTGATGGATGATACGATTTGCAGGACACGCCCAAGCTTTGCTTGACGAACTAAGGCTTTGCAGGACTGTTGACGCAACTTGCATGCAGATGGAACAGCACCTCTCCCCACTGCCCTATACAGTAGCCTGAGGCGAGTGCATGACTGTAAGACCTGTAGAGCCATCCTTGGCACTTGGTTTGGACTTCTGTGAAGCCGCAGAGAAGCGGCTGCTACTGGTATGTGCATGAACGGTGCCGTCTTGCATGGAATCTAGACTACATTGGGGAGGTCCGTGGGGCACTTGCAAAGAGGTGGTGTTCGAGCTGGCATTTGTCCGGAAGGGCCAGCCTGTGAGTTGCAAACGGCCAAGAAGGTAAAAGACTAATGTGAGTGTCATTTTAATAACCACCACCACCCCTGAGGTTGTTTTGCGCGGGGGTCTCTTGGGGCACGGGTTTGGGTGGGGGGTGGGAATAGTAAATCTCTGGCCGTGTCTGGGGTTCGTTATATGAGTAGCATTAGTAGTACTAGTAATTAGTAGTAGTGATAGTAGTAATGGCACGTATAGATTATAGTGGTAATAGTAGCAATAGTGGTAACAGTAGTAATTTCAGTAATAGTAGTAATAGTAATAATAGTAGTCATAGTAGTAATAGCAGTAATAGTAGTAATAGTAGTAATAGTAGTAATAGTGGTAATAGTGGTAATAGTAGTAATAGTAGTCATAGTAGTCATAGTAGTAATAGTAGTAATAGTAGTAATAGTAGTCATAGTAGTAATAGTAGTAATAGTAGTAATAGTAGTAATAGTAATAATCGTAGTAATCGTAATAATCGTGGTAATAGTAGTCCCTCCCGGGATTCGCAGCGCTCTGGCTTTTTGCCGGCGGCCCCTCTGGCCTTCTCTGCCCTCTGCCTTCGCTCTGTCGTCACTTGACTGATGTATTTACCCAGACCCCAAACCCCAGACCTTTTTTTGCAGATTCCAGCCAAGTGTCGCCAGGGTGGCCGGTCCAGACGGTGCCTCAGATACGAACAGAAGTCACGCCCAGACCCCAAAACCCAAACCCCAAACAAGTGTCGCCAGCGGTGCACAGGGCTGCAGATGCTCTCTCAGATAAGAGCAGCAGTCAAACCCAGACCATCAAACCCCAGACCTTATTGCAGATTCCAGCCAAGCGTCGCCAGAGGTGGCCAAAGGCATCTCCACGTCAGAGGCAGCCATGGCCTGAAGCGATGCAGCTCTCCCAGCTTGGAGTTCCTAGCACATCGGATTTGCTCTGCTTGCCGAGGAGTGGAATCAAAACAGTTTGGAACTGCAATCTGCGAGCTGGTAATTGAGTGTCCTGTCTGCGGAACTGCACTCTGCTGGCTGAGCTTAGGGTCCTCTTAGTCTGAGCACTTGCTAGTTTCTTAGCCTGGCAACATTTTTTCGGGGATTGTAGGGGGGGAGTATTTTTATTGTCACCCCCCTTTAGATTGCTCCGACCCCAGGTCTAACATCGTTTGTCTAGGCTAACCTTGCGTTGGAGGTCTACGCAATTGAAATCCTTAAGGATTTGCTACGTCTCAGAACAACGGGGCTTAGTTTATCGGGGCTTTTCACAAGTTGGGCCTAATAAACGGACCTGGCAAACTTTGTATTTATTTGTCTGTACTTGTCTTTATTTGTCTGGATTTGTCTGTATTTGTCCGGAATTGTTTTTAATTGTCAAAAGTTGTCTTTATTTGTCTTTAATTTGCTTTGACTGTCGAACAAGCCTTGTTTTTTTTAAGCCCTGTGGTTGGGGACCCTAGCAAACCATCGATGACGTATTAGCGTTTATTTGTCATTATTTGTCGTTACAATTTTTATGTCTTGTGGGATTGGTTCAACTCCTGGTGCTTGGGTGGCTGTGGGCCCTTTGTTTAATGCGGCATTTACAGGCTTTTGGCTCGGTGATGTCTCACTTCCGCCAGATTTTACAAACAGATGTGTGAAATCCCTAGTCGTCGTGTTAACGCGGCGGCTCACTTCCGCCAGATTTTGCCAGCAGATGTGTGAAATCCCTAGCCCGTGTTTTTATGCGGTATTTACATGTGCAGGCATTGTGTTTGGTCACCACTCATTTCCGCCAGATTTTACCAGCAGATGTGTGAAATCCCTAGCCCTTTGTTTAATGCGGTGTTTACAGTTTTTTTGCTCGGTGGCGGCCCACTTCCGCCAGATTTTGCCAACAGATGTGCGAAATCCCTAGCCGCCTAGCCGTCGTTTTAACGCGGTGTTTACAATTTTTTTGGTGCAGGGTGTCGGGTTTGGGGCAAAGAAGTGTAGGGTCAAGAAGTGTCTGGTTTTGGTGTCACCTGACAGGTATTGGGTCTTTGAATATGGGGGCTGTAGGTGTCGGGTGTGGGGTTGAAAAATCTTATTGAATCTTATAAGACAACAATACAATTGTGGCATCCCCCCCGTGAAAATCTTATTGAATCTGACTACATCTTATAGAACCTTATTCTTTCACGTCGCTCAGCCGCAAGTGACACAGAGCGGACGCGTGACTTTTCGTTGCAAAATCCAAATATTCGCCACCGTTTCGCTGGGGGCTCCGCCCCCGCAGCCACCCCCCCGTGGAAGCGAGATTGAAAATCGTTTGTGTTTTATCAATCTTTTCTTGATAGATAGATACAGATTCTCTGTGGGGGGAACGCCAGAAAAAAGAGACGAATCCGGACAAATAGAGACAACGCAAAAAAATATGTTTTAAGTTTTACATACAAAGATTTCTGAATACTTTGGAAATTTTGACATATGTTAAATTCGTTCGTGCAACAAATGAATGGGCATATCATCGTTCTAGAAGTGTGTAGGTGCAACGGGAAAACAGGGTCCAACATAAAGTCTGTTAGGGCCATTTTAGGGTTTAGGATACAGTTTCCGATGCGCGATACACTTTTTGAGGTGGTCGACAGGTACGGTACACTTTTCAACACGCGTCAAAATATACTTTTGGAGGTGGCTATGTGTGTGTCAACATCCCGCGCACGCCGTTATCTGTCTGTGTTTGACCGCATACGACAACCCCATGGCCTTGCCCTGCCCGCCTGCCGCCCCTGCCCCGGGCCACGGCCCCAGCCACGGGCAGGGCCCGCTCGCGGCCGGCCCAGAAATCCGATCTGCAAACCCACTTTTCCCGACCCCCCCCCCCAGCCCCCCACCACCGAACCCCAAATCGTACCCAAATCCTTTCTTCCGGGACCCCAAAACCGACCCCAAATCGCATCTCAAACCTTATCCATTTCCTCTTATGATTAAAGCCAAACTAGGGTCCGGGCCGATAGGGTTTTCAATAGGGTTTCGGATACGATTGGGACGCTGGCGCCGAAGAGTTTTGAAGGAGCATGTTGTACGCAATATGGTGTAGTCGGTTTTTTGCATGGGACCAGCTTTGGTGGACATCGCACCTCTACTCCAAAAAACGGTGAGTTTGCAGATAGGATTTAGTAGGGTTTCGGATAGGCTCTGCGAGGGGTCTGGGCCGGCATTGGAAAGTCCCTGTATGTTGTAAGTAACCAATAACTCCTCCTTCTCCGTGCCGTATATATGTCTGACCCTCAACTATTCGTAGTTGAACTTGTATCGGCAAGTGTATCTAGTTTTGGGTGTGCATCCAAATCGTATTAGAACCTGTATCGAATGTGTATCCCTAGTTTGGGCGTGTGTCCAACTCGGATCGTTATATCGTATCTGAACCCGTATCCGCAGCCGTAAAATAATGATTCCTTTTTTAGATACCCGTGGCTGGATCAGAACCATAGTTGCAGACTTCGGAGAAAAAAGATTGCTTCGCACATCTTCGGAAATGCAACACCTTGTTTTTGTGGATGAACAACCCCCTGCGCCAGGTCGTCTTCACCCTGTACATCATCGAGCTTCTTCTTTTTCTAGCAAGTTTGAAAGCTTTAAAAATTTAATATTCTTATAGTTTTCATGTTTTAAACACTTCTAACATTTTTTAATCAGGTTTAGAAACTTTTTAATTATTTGAAAGACTAAAAAATCAATTTTTTTGCTTAAAAACATATTAAAAAACTGTGTTTGCCTGTATTTGTCGTTATTTGACTGTTGTTGCCTTTACATTTGTCCGGATTTGTCTCTGTTTGTCCGGATTTGTTTTAAATTGTCAAAAGTTGTTTTTATTTGTCTTTATTTGCCTGGACTGTCGAACATGCCTTGATGTTTTAAGCCGTGTGGTTGGAGACCCTCGCAAACCATCAATGATGAAAGTGGTTTCCGCTCGGAAACTCTGGTGTCGGGAGGTATTTTTATGTTCACCCGAATTATACAAAGGATACTCACATTACCTACACATTTGATACCGCGGTCCGATTCTGAAGCAGAGTTGAGACGGTCTCCAAGAACAGACTTCCAAGCCTTGTGGTGGAATGTTCGACCCGGCATAGCCCGCCACGGCAAGCACCACTCACCCATCACCCATAGCTCACCCAAGAACAATCCAGGCAAGAGTGGGCTATTCAAGCAGGCCAGAGGTCAGATGCCAAATAGGCATCACAGCTGAGACATCGGTGGTGGGGTGGTTGAAGGACAAACATCAAAGCACATGGAGGACATTTCTTCAGCGGGAAACCAAAATCAGAATCCGAATCTGCAGACAACCCGTGGATCACTTGGCCGGTACCTCACAGATAACGAGTACCATCGTTCAGTCTAACGGACTTAGAGCAAGTAATGTTGTGCACATTGGAGTTACAAGAGCAGCAGGCACTCACACACACACACAAAAGATATCGATGCGAACACCACCAACGATTGTTACTGTTTCGTCATGTAGAGCGATGCAAGATATGGTCTTGGATTGTGTTCTCTGATGCAGTCACATGGCTTGTCATTTTGAAGATGCGCGGCTTGATTTTGCATGTCTAGCAGGTATGTTTACGCGACATGTAGAACTTCTCCACTCAATCGTGCCTGAGATGTCCTGGTGCCGAGAGCAGGTACGTGGCTGGCATGATCTGCTTCAGCTGCAACATCACCTGGTTCCAGTATCTGGTGCTTGATGGTCCACCGCTTTTGAATCCATGATTTCGCGTCGATGCGTTGCTTTTGTCGTTAAAAGTGACGCCCAGAGGCTTCGTAACCAGACAGCAGCGGAAGTCCAAGCTGAAGAGCGGTGCCAGCGTAGCCTGTTCAAGCATGAAGTCTGCACCCCCCCCCCAGAATGCTGTCCCAATTCCCGACTTCCCGAGCGCTGCATGCAAGCGGTTTCAAGCAACCTTCAAGCTTGATTATTTCAATTCTGAGATTTTCTTAAGTCGCCCCTTGCCGAGCTAATCCCGACAATTCCGTTTCGTCTCTCTGCCTGAAGCCGGAGCCGGCCAGCCACCCGTAACGCTTGTGTTTTTAGATTTGTTTGCCCGACATGGCCAGACTCGGTGAACCATCCGGTGGACCGCGTCTTGCGTGTTCGCATGGCCCCAGCTGTGTGCCTGGACTTATGGGCAGCGGCCCTTGACTGCATGTTGCGGGGGCCAGGGGCAATTGGTTTGCACAGACACGTCCGGTATTTCGGGTTTCAGTCGCAGAGGTTGGGGGTTGGCGGAAGGAAACGTAGTATCTAAGCCGGAACCAGAAGCTGTCAAGCTCACTTCGAGTCGCAGTTTGATGCAACTGCATGCATACATATATGCATAATACCCTCCCTCTACCGTCACAACGTGCCAGGATGGGGACCTACAACTACGTACTTGTGCTGTGTCGAGTCTCTCTCTCTCTCTCCTTATCTCTCTTGGTTTGGGGTTATCCCAGCATGTGAACCAGTATATGATTGCAAGCGAGTGCATACTAGAACATGGAAACGGCGCCCGTACGGGGCCGTGCGTTCAGACATATTTTTCGGACCGGGACGATGACTTGCCTCACGTTGCTGCTGCCATGCTCCTGCTCTTTGCTACTCTTAAAGGTGCTGTTTGCATGGTGCTGCTTGCTGCCGGTAATGCTTGTCCTCATGGGCAGGGGGGTGGGGGGGTGGGGGGGATGATGACATGCCTCACCTGTACTGGTTCTGCAGTCCCTGCTCTCGAGCTCCGAGCTCCTTCCCAGAACGTTGGCCGTAATAAACGATCATGGATTAAGGCCTCTAGATCCTCTAGGCAGTCACCAACTCTTCGCGTGTCTTAATAGCATGAAGGATTGTCCAGCAAGTTTCAAGGCCTTACCTTCTGTAGAACCGCTCTCAGCAACGTGACCCTGCAACATGACTCTGGCCCCAGCAAAAGCTATCAAACGCCCGCCGGGCTGTGGCAAGAGCAGCATGTAGCAGCTTTAGTTTTTCCGGCTCTCCCTTCCCGAAAGCACTCGCTGCAAAAAAGGGCATCCGAAAACGCGAAATGCTGGCGCTGCAAAAAACCCGCCCGTGCTGTGGCGAGAGTACGATTTTCAAGCAAAGCTGATCCTGCAACTTTGAATTTGCTGCATGCATGCAGGCATGCATGCACGGATGCATGCATGCGTGCATACATGCCTATAACTTGTTTAGTCTGCGGCGCAAAGGTCAGACAACTACTCACCGCATATTCATTTGAAGTTTACATGCCAACACAGCTGAGTATGTACACATACCTCCGTACATATGCACACAGAAAGATACATAGATAGGCAGCTATAGGTAGATAGATAGATAGATAGATAGATAGATAGATAGATAGGTAGATAGATAGATAGATATGCATGTAATATGCAGATATAGATATCTCGACGCATGTGTATACATGCATACACACATAGTAACGTGTGTATGTGTGTATATGTATATATGTATACGTACACACACAACAGACTACAGGCGCGTAATTTTTCAGGAAAGGGAGATGCGGGCATGCATGCCTTCATACGAACTTGTGTGTGTGTGTGTGTGTGCTTGCGTGTGCGTGTGTTTGTGCGTGTGTACGTGTGCTGGTTTGTGTCTGTGTCTGTGACTGCATGAATGTGCTCGCGTCTGCATGTATGTGTGTTCGTGACTAGTGTGGTAGCTTGTAATCAACGCTTCTCGGTCCGGATGTGTGTGTGTGTGTGCGTGCATATCTATGTTCTGAGTTCTACAAGAGATCAGGTGTGCCGAAAGAGTTACGAGTTACGACCCAACAGTGGTGATGTGAATTATAGGTTGTGAATGCATGCGTTCATTCCTTCATTCGTATAGTAACGAGTTTCGACGGTTATGGTATCATCCTTGCATACATCCACTGCCTCATTCATGCACCCATCCGTCCTTCAAAACACTTGAGTTTCGCATCTATCCATCTAGTCACCCAGCCGTTCAGCAATCGGTACAGAAACATGTGTTCATCTAATTAACCATCCAACTAACCTCCTGTATATCGATATTAAGAATGATGTCAATCATCCTCCGTCCATCCGTCTATCCATCCATCCATCCATCCATCCATCCATCCATCCATCCATCCATCCATCCATCCATCCATCCAGTACATACATCCATCCATCTGATCAACACATGCTGCAAACGTTCGCATTCGAAAACACCAGCTTGAATTGGGGGCTCCTCCAGAAGGTTTGGGGAAGCATCGCGCATACTACTACCGACGGTTTTTGATGCCCAATGGCTCCGCGCACTGTCGACAGACGTTCTGCATTCGCATACACTCGAAGATGCGAATTTCGCGGTCAACGAACTCCATTACCCCAGGAGTCTTCGGGAAACGCTCAGCGTGCTGCATTTGTGCTGCCCGGCTTTGGAGGCCACGACCCAAAATCAAAAGTACTGGAGAATTCTGGAGCATGCCCAGAATTCCTCCCCCCAAATACTGGCGGATTAGACAGCAAATCCAGAACTTGTTCACCCAGCCCAGGATGCAGACCTTTGCAGACTCAAGTGCCTTTCGCGGGCACTGACGGATGCAGGAGGAGACGCGACATGTTTTTCCCAAGCCCAAGTTGCTTTCCGGCAAGCATTTGCGGTTCAGGAAGAAACCCAAAATGTTTTCCACCAAGTACTGGCGGATGCACGACATCGCAGACCAGCAGCACACGAGCCATCTAATGCACTGTATTTTATTTTCAACGGACTACACTTGCCAGAGGCGAACGACACGCCGCATCTACCGAGAAGGTTGACATGTCGCGACCGGCAAGCTGCCCGTGCACTGGAATTTACAAGGGCTTGCGTCCACTGCGCAACTCTGCTTTGGAATCGCCACAAGCAGCGTCGCCGGCAACACACCCCCATCCCGATCGCAGATCAGATGCTCGCCACATCCATGGAGAGGGTTGTTGTTTCCGGAGCGGCACGCGGCCTGTCCGTCCCTGTTGGAATTTGCAATTCAGTACTATGAATCGCAGTTGCGGGCAACGCAGGATTGATGTAGCTTCCGCTCATCGTCGTCCGGCGGATTCAGGACCGCCTCCACTTTCCTTTCCCTCTATACCACTGCCGCGATTCAGAAGTCGGCAGACGGTAAGCACACACGCAGCCAAGTTTCGACACCGACCGACACCCCAGCGTCACAGAGAGGGTTGCAAATTCGAGAAGGTCGTGCGACGCGTGTGTTGGAGTTTTCAACGCAGATTCGGACGCGGCGTTAGCACCGAGTGGTTTTCAATTCGGAACATTCCAGACGCCGCGATGGCAATGGATCGCACCACCTGCAAAACACAACGATCGCGGTGTTGTGATGTGCATCGGAATTTACAACTGATCGTGCCGATCGGAGGCCGCCGACACGTATGCAGCGCAAGGGTTCCTCTGTTGACAAGTACAGATCGCGCAGGACTATCGCACGAAACGCTCAAAGTGTTGCTATTGTCGGGACCCCGATGGCGCTGCCGCTGCGATACAGAAGAGTATGTTTCAATTGTAGTTATATATCAACATATCAACGAAAGAGAACGCAAGGCGCAAGCCTCGCAACATCAACATCATCCTTTACACCTCCGCTCAAAAAACCTTCGCGAGCGGTCTCGGGTTCGAAAATCTATTTATAAGCATCAGTATAAGCATTCTGTATGTATGCATGCATGCGGAGGGCAGTACAAGCCGGGACTTCATGTGTGATGCCACCGACAAACTAAACAGTCATGTTTTAATGACTTGTGGGTTGTTACGTCGTTGTTATATACACACTCGCCCCAGATACTGGTGGGCGCTTCAAGGATGTGCATCCTGTGCCCACTCTCAGACTGAGGCCTTGTGCCACTCCTTTGGCCGAGAGGTGAAAGCTCTGAAGGAAGCTATCAGGCCCGAGAACACGGTGCTCTATGGTCCAGATGTCTTGGAGCCCCAAACCTGAAGGATGTTGTCTAACTGAGTGAGACCACGGCCTCAGGGATTCCGTCATCGCTCGAAACGCGACTCTTTCCGAGGAGGCGTGACTTTGCAGTGCAGCTTTGAGTCCGAGGGCATCTGCTCCCAGTCAGTGACAATACTGTGATACCAGTAGGAACTAGGAGCGCTGCGGCTTCGAACGGCCTCGTTCCATGCAACGTCCACGCAGACCTTGGTTACCTCAATCGGCTTCATACGTGTTTAGCAGAGTTATCTTCCGAGCAGGATTTCATGGTTTGACATGTTTCATGTCCTTTGTCCTGTGGCAGACCTTGTTTAGAAAGGAGCAGCTCCCCAAATCTTTTGATTCACCCTAGACTCAGCCAGAATATGGACCTTTTCCATGATGCACAAGCTCTCTGCGACTGGATGCACGACGAGGCCAGGTTCATGTGGCCTAGGTAGTTCTCGGAGAAGGCAAAGGCTGTTCACAAAGTGTCATGAAGTTTTCCTGCACGGATAATTTGGCATATGAAGCGATGTTTCATGCTGTGATGTGTCCAAAATGCAGCGATAACCAGTGCCGTTGCCCGTGACATAAGAATAAGGTCAGCAACGACAACACAAACTGGACTATCACATAGGTGCCGTGCTGCCTTTCGTCTGCGAAGTGTATTATGCCTGTGTGCACCAGCTAACATGGTTCGCGCGGCTTCACTGGTGGCAAACACAAGTAGCTTGATCTTGTGTCTTACCAAGAGTGGAAAACCTCTCCGTTACGCTAGGTGTACTTCTACTTCTGCTAGCTCTGCTACCATACAACAGCAACAGCAGCAACACCAACACCACACCAACACCACCAACCAGCAGCAGCAGCAGCAGCAGCAGCAGCAGCACCACCACCACCACCAACAACAACAACAACAACAACAATAACCGCAACAGCAACAGCAACAGCAACAGCAACAACCACAGCAACAACAACAACAAAAGGAGCATCAGCAGCAACAACAACAACAACGACACCGACAACTACAGCAACATCAACAACAGCAACAACAGCAACATCAGCAACGGCACCAATACCAACAACAACAACATCAACAGCAGCAGCAACAACCACAACGACGAGGACGACGACTACTACTCCTACTACTCCTACTACTCCTGCTACTACTACTACTACTACTACTACTACTACTACTACTACTACCTCTTCTTCTTGCTGCTACTACTACTACTACTACTACTACTACCAGTACTACTACTACTACTACTGCTGCTACTACTACTAGTACTACTACTACTACTATTTCTACTAGTACTACTACTACTACTACTACTACTACTGCTGCTACTACTACTACTACTACTACTACCACTGCTGCTACTAC
>CAJNDV010001113.1:165534-179260 GCA_905221635.1 Symbiodinium sp. CCMP2456
CATACATACATGCATGCATACCTACATACATACACGGGTACATACTTACCTGCACACACATACATACACAGGTACATACATACATACATACATACATACATACATACATACATTCACATACATGCATACATACATACATCTGTGCATGCAGACATACACACGTACTGCATCGACGCACGAAGTCAGGCCTACAGACATATGTACATCAGTGCATAAGTACATACATACATGCATACATACATGCATACATACATACATAAATACATATGTACACACGTACTTACATACATACATGCCTGCATACATACACCTGGAATACAGACATAAATGCGCTTTGCGTTGATGCACTAAGTCAAGCCTACAGACATTTTTACATGACTGCAAAATACGCACCAGATGCATACAAACATACCTCGTTACATTCGTACATACATACATACATACATTCATTCATTCATTCATACAATCACGCACGCACGCATACATACATACATACATACATACATACATACATACATACATACATGCATTACATATGTTACATACGTTACATACGTTACATACCTACATACATACATACATACATACATACATACATACATACTTGCATACATACATACATGCATACATACATACGCACATACATACATTCGTACATAGGTACATACATCCGTACATCCAGACATCCATACATGCATACATGCACACCTACACACCTAGTGATAATCCTTTCATTCATACATGCACACATGTGTTCGTCCGTTCTTGCATGACTGCATGCATGCATGCATGCACATTTAGCTAAGAATTACTTTGCATACAGTTACATTTTACATACAATACATACATCACATTATGTTACGTAACTGGCAGGACATGACACGACATTCCATTAACAACCCACATCACATACGCATAGTGATATGCATACATACATAAATTCATACATATATATATATATGGCACTATAGGCGCTGCGTACACAGTCGTAGATATGGCCGCATCACTGTTCGCATCAAATGTTTGCGAATGGCTTTGCAGAGTCGGCAATAATATCGCGGGTTTAGTTTACGTTGCAGGCTTGCCCGCCTTGATGTGTCAATCATGACAAGGGTCCGCTTCTGAAGAAGGGTTCTGGAAGTACATGGGTTTGTGCAGGCACAACTGTTTTGCAGTTCAACAGCTGATACGTTGCTTCGCCGAATCACTGCGGCGAAAGTCATGAGACACAACACGCAATGCACCGATGCCACCTCATGCCAACATTGCACCCACTTTCAAGCCGAAATACTACACCACAACTCTGGCCAGGACCGTCTACGACAGCCAAACAGCGTGCCTGGCCTCCTGAGAAGCTCTGTCCTGCCTGCCCGATCCACCTAGGTAGTCATCGAGGGCCCACCCGCTGCTGCCGGACTGTCCTGTGCTTAGCCTGCTGAGCCTTGTCCAAGCTAGATCCAAAGCTGGGGAGGGGAGGACAACTGTCCTTTTCATCAGAATGTCGATGCATCTGCGTTGGAGTGAAACATCTTGCAATGTCTTCGATTCTCCGTGACACAGCTCATGGGTCCATTCTGGCAAGGCTCAGCGACATGTCTTCTGTGGCGCAACACTTCGTGCGGCTGCCGGTGACTTATAGAGAAGATGCCGTGAGCTAGAATGCTCCAAAATCATCCATGTATATACGTATGTATGCATGCATGTACATACGTACATACATACATACGTAAGTGAACATCAATAACTATGACTTGGCTGGAGCACCTAAGCGCGGCAGGAAGTGAAACCGTTTACCTTTGGACCTGCACCGGAGCGAGCATCAACATTAGTTCGTATATAGCTGCAGACGACCGCTTCTGACGCATTGTACCTGACGCTGTTGACCGACTTGGCTTCCTCTATGGCGGCGATCCCCACCAAGAACCTTGTGCCTCTCTAATCTTGGACGCGCAACCGACTGTCGAGGCGACATACGGATTTAGCGAGATGCGGCTTGGATTTCTGGTACCAGGTCTCTATGCACAGCTTGGTCGCGTGCGATGGGAGATGGATTGATGCATGTGTTCAGCAGATTACGTGCCCTCGAGGCATAGTCACCAGTCTGCCGCGTCTTGCTGAAAAACACAGCAAGGACCAGCACAATCATATCATTTGCCGAAATCAAGTTTGGTGCTTGAGGGAGGAACAAAGTAGAGGACTTGCAGTGACGCCTCTGCCAAATCATGCAAGAATCGGGACTTTCCCAGATGTTCATTGAATGCAGCCAGATTGCCAGACTGTGGCAGGCCTTGTCAGTGCATCTTGGCGCAGAGGCAGTAGAGGAGCAAGTCATGATTCACTCTGCTGCCGCGTTGTGTTGAGTGTGCTCGAGTTGTTGTGTGGTTGTGGGTGAGGAAGGCGTCACATAATTTGTGAACACTACTCGCAGCAGAAGTCAGCTGGAATGCATCGAATATAGACATTTGTTGGTGCGCTGTTCACACACACATACATACATATATACATATATATATATATACACATGTACGTATGTAGATGTGCTTATATATACATATATATATATATGATCCCGGTTCTCGGTTCGCCGACCCCGCCGCCCCCGTCCCCCAATGGAATCCCCGCGCTCTCCGGCACGCCCAAGTCCAAAACGGCCGAATCTCTGTGACTCTATGCAAAGCTCGCACATGGCGGCTCCAATGCCATCAGCTGTCACGAGGATCCCGTCCCAAATACACCCGATCCTTTGACAGTGGGCACTTTCCACCCAGGACTCTGCCTGTTTTTGTTGTGTGTGTGTGTGTGTGCTTGCTTGCTTGCTTGCTTGCTTGCTTGCTTGCTTGCTTGCTTGCTTGCTTGCTTGCTTGCTTGCTTGCTTTCTTGCCTGCTTGTTTGCTTTATTGTTTGCTTTCTTGTTTGCTTGCTTGTTCGTATGTTTGCTTGTTTGTTTGCGTGATTGCTAAGGTGTGTGTTTGTTGGTTTTTATTTTGCTTGTTTGCTTGTGTGCATGTTTGTGCCTGTGTGTGTGTGTGTGTCTCTGTTTGTTTCCATGCTTGCTTGGTTGGATGTTTGATCGGTTGGTTGGTTGGTGGGTTGGTTGTTTGTTCGTTTGTGTGCGTGTTGTTGTGCTTGTTTGTGTGTGTGTGTTGGGGCGTGTGTGTGTGTGTGTGTGTGTGTGTATGTGTGTGTGTGTGTGCGTGTGTGCGGTTGTGTGTCTGCTTGCTTGTGTGTGGGTGTGTGTCTGTGCGTGTGTGTGTGTGTGTGATTGGTTGTTTGAGTGTTGTTTGTCTGCCTGCTTGCTTGCTTGGTTGTTTGTTTGCTTGTTTGCTTGTTTGCTTGTTTGTGTGCGTGTTTGTGTGTGTGTGTAGGCGAGAGGGTGTGTGAGTGTGTGTGTGTGTGTGTTTGTGTGTGTGTGTGTGTATGTGTTAGGGCGTGTCTCTGTGTGTGTGTGTTGGGGCGTGTGTGTATGTGGGTGGGTGGGTAGGTGGGTGGGCGGGTGGGTGGGTGGGTGGGTGGGTGGTTGGGTATGTACAAAATTCAACAATCGTTATCAAGCTCTTCCGGAATGCACGATGCAATCAGCAAACAAATGATCAGTCAAGAATGCAATCAGCTTCGGAATGCAATCACTCGGTCGGGAGTCTTTTCAAAGCGTCTTGAGCCAATGTGCGCAGTGGTCAATATGCCACAGTGATACAGCAATGNNCTAACACGGTTCCTTGGCCAATGCACCTTGGGCAGTGGCCGCAATCACCAAGAAATGAAATCAAACAGATCAATGCTGTGTCTGCACATGTGCAATCACTGCTCACTGACACAATCCAAAGCGACGCAATGCTGAAGACAATTTTGTCGTTGGCTGCTTCAATCCGAACTGTACACAATGCTGCTCACCGTCATCCAGGCAATAAATGCCGTCGGTACCTGGCACAATGATCTGGATCTGCAGGAGAGAATATGCAGTTGCAATGTTCGACCAATACACGGCCGTTGCAACTCTTGCGTGGGAGCAATCTACTGCTCTCGCCAAGCATGCACTCCACCTGGTGCAATTCGTCGTCCAGAATTCCGCCTTGTTGGCCTTGTCATTGAAATGCTGGCGTGCAATCCTGGCGAAAGGGAAATCCTTGCTTGATTGTCAGTCGGCCCATCATCTGAACTCATTGGCCTCTGTCCCAATGCAGCTAGATCGACGTCGTCAATGCCAGTTGAATACTCAATCTCATTGTACTTGTCATCAATCAAGTACGAGGTGAATGGCAATGCTGGAGTATTCCAGATAGGCATCGCCACATCTCGATGAACAGTAAACAATGGCAAGTTGCACTGGAAATTTGCCATTGACAATGTATGCATCAGTTGCCCGAAGCTCATAGGCAATGTGAACAGCGCCAATGCGTTCAATTGCTCCGTCCAGGCGAATGCATGTGGATTCAATCCACTGACAATGGTCGTCCAAGAACAGCCAATCTAAGAACAATTGTGCCAATTTGCTTGGCCTCCGCGACCATCCTGGGATTTTGGTCGCGAAGAAGCTTCAATCAATGTTGGGTTGACCACCAATAGCCCAACATTTTGTTCCAATTGCTCTTCAGTGAATACTCCTTGGCGGAACCAATGGTAGGCTTTCATCAATGACGCAATAGGATTCAGCGTCAAGTTCAATTGTCCGCATGGAAATCGCAAATCGTTCAAATTCACCTCATGTCCAATGGCCAATTGTGTGGCCAATTCAAGCGGCAATGTAAGGAATGTCCAATGGGAACACAAGGTGTTTCCAATGTCGCTGAATCTCGGGAATCTTGCCTGAGACAATGTGGCTTCCGAGAATAAATACTTCAATGTCTCAGCAATTCCCAGGTCATGGTCCTGCAGCAGAATTGTGATGTCAATGCTTGAGTTCAATGGCTCATGCCTCAA
The DNA here is from genome assembly GCA_905221635.1 of Symbiodinium sp. CCMP2456. NCBI lineage: Eukaryota > Dinophyceae > Suessiales > Symbiodiniaceae > Symbiodinium > Symbiodinium sp. CCMP2456. Next base: position 170,452 of record CAJNDV010001113.1, read on the forward strand.
TGATGACCTCAATCTTGATGCAATCGCAGCGCATGCGCCGATCGGCATTGTTGCCGAGGCCTGTGCAGTCGTCTGCACGAAATGTTGCAGTGCAACGAGTGAAGGTGCCAATGGCGAATGCCACAATTCGCCCTCTAAATGAGCGTACAATTGGCGACACAAATGCAGTGCAAATTCTGCACGGATCAAAGCATCAATGCATGGTCATGGGCATATCCACAATCTCGCTCTGGCAGTGTAGCCCGAGATGGGTCAATAGGTGTTCAGCAATTGAAATCCATGGTCGTAAGACAGCAGATGTCTCAATGCATGGAACGGTCATCACAATCATGCCGACGAGGGTCTTTGTCCACGTCATTATGCGGGCAGTATCCGAATGTGTCATCATGCCGTGTCCTGCGGCGAGCAATGCGTTTGCTCGATCAATCCGGGTGCTTGCCAGCGACATGGCGAATGCTGACAAGCAAATGCAATGAGGGCGCGCGGAATGCTGCAAGAATGCTGGCGCAATCGCAATCAGAAGCAAACAACTCAGAGATGAATCACTTGAGTGTACTCCACAATAAGAGCTTGTCTGAAAAGAGAAATCGTTATGTACATCAATCGGATCCATCAAAATCCGACAGGGAAATTTTATACACCAATTTGCACAGTCAGATTTTATGCTGGCCGTAATGTCGTCATATCACACCGCCTGCGGAAGCCTCCTTTTTCTGAGACGGCGCCAATCCGCGCATGCACGTGCACGCGGCCCTAGCAAAAATGTCGGCATTCAACCCGAAGGAAAATTTCAATGAACATGTTCGTCCAAGGTTTGTTGTGGTCTTCAAAGACAATGTGGAAAACTCAGCAGCAATGCTATGAACAATCGCACTTCACTTGCAATGGAGAAAACATGCAGTCATGACGAAAAAAATGCTCTCTCTTCTCTCACACTTCTTGCTCCTTTTTTCTTTCAGGCAATCACGCGGCCTAAGGCGCAGGCGACTGGCAATCCTAAGATGCCAAGGTCAAACGGTTCATCAAATGAAACCTGACATGCAATGTGAAACGATCTCTGTTTGGTTTTAACGGTCTATCTGGTGAAAATCATCGGAGTGTGAAGTACCTACAATGCCCAATCTGGAAATCAGGTTACGAAGGACTTCGGTAGGAGGCTACTTCGTCAATACATCGGCTGGATTCAGCTTGGTGTGCGCTTTTCTCACAAACAATACACCTGAACGCACCGCCGAAGCGTTTGGCAATAGACCGTCCTGCTGTGGAATCTGTGTAAACAATCATGTTGACTCTCTTAGCAAACTCGGCTCGGCTTCAAGGATCAATGATTTCAAGAACAGTGCTTCACTGGTACCTTGACCAATCGCATAGAGCTCAGCTTCGCCAGAACTCAATGCAACCGTTGCCTGGGTTCGACTTGTGTGAATGATATCACAGCTCAATGCCGTGTGCTACCACTAGTACACTTCCTAGTATTGCCACATCCAGCCCAGTCGCTATCAACGTGACAGACAATGTCAATGGTAGTGGTCCAATCAGAGAGCATATGACTTGGCTTCAATCGATTCACATAATCCTTTGTTCCAGCCAAATACCTCAAGAGATGCTTCAATGTAGCTAGACTCTCAGCAGTGGGACCTTTAACGTCGCGACACAATGCCTTTACCGCGTACGAGCAATCGGGTCTCACAAAGGCTATAACCAAAGAAGCTTGCCAACAGCTGTTCGAAACAATGAGTGTGCTTTGGCATCAAGTGCCACATCAGCATCCTCAATTCGTTTCAATGATGCAGAGCCTGTCGTACTCACGCAATTTGGTTTGTTCAAGCCATAGAGTTCAAGGAGTTCCTCAATATACTCTTTGGGCGTCAGAATGTCAACGGAATCACCGTTGTGACGCAATTTCCTACCGAGAAAACTATGTTCAGTGTCAGGCTTGAGTTCACCAGTAATCTTCACAAGAAGCTCTTTGCTGAGAACATCAATGAACTCTTTCTTAAGCTTTGGGTCTCCAACAATGAGCAAATCGTCCACGTAGGCGATTACTGTCTGATTTACAGCGTCGGAATCCTGGGCTTTCCATGACAGTAGCCAAGTGATCTTGCCACAATCGAGGACTTTGCTTCAATCCACACATGGCACGACTCAATCGCCACAAACACATGAAATCCGGATAATATTCGGCTGGTGGCCAAACGTAACCGGTTCTTCAATCAAGGCATGAAGAAATGCTGTGGAGATATCGGCAAGACTCATCTCCCACAGCCAATGCCATCACTAGCAAAAGCCCGACTGAGCGTTACCAATGAAGGCGTGCTTGCGTAAAGCGAATCTGAATCAATCTTTGTGAAGCACCCTGGAAGCACCCTTGGCCTTGGACTACCAATGTCATCCTCAATTCAACATCTGTCTTCCATCGTTTCACCCAACGGACTCCAATCGCACTGGCGCTGTCAAAGTCTCACTGTGAACACAGTTCAATCGGAGTCTCGGTGTACACATCAAAGTCACGCATGGAGTTCATTTCTTTGTTCATGCCAATCTTTTGGGCTTCTTCCTCACGAGCGATGTCCCAAATCACTGGTTCTGAGAGTTTAATCTCCTGATGCAATTCTTCTTCATCCTTTTCTTCATCCATGTTCACATGAACGGGAACCGAAGTGCCGTTCTTAATCGGTGCTTCAGTCACGCCAATGATACCGGCAATGTAGTTAACCATCATCGCTACCTGACACGAAGCAGTGTAAACCGCTGAAATCCTCTGAACCTTCTTCGGGTTATCAGGGACCGGAGTGCCAGGGTCAATGCGAATTGATTTAGCAGACGGTTCCTCAATTTCATCACCAGCTCTACACATGCCCGGCGGGGAGAAAGGCAATTCGGGTTCGGAAATCTCAGACCTGTCGACTGGTTGTTCTTGAAGCTCAATCTGTTCACGTTGTTCTTCCGTAAGTTCCCTGGGATCAAGAACTCGAGTAGAGGGTTCAATCAATTCGGGATGAAATTCGACCTCACCAACACCAGCACCTGCCGGTGGTTCCTCAATGGGGTTTTCATCCTGTTCAGCTGAGGCCTCAATCTCTCGAACCTTGACAGGGGCCTTGCTTCGAGGTCTCTGTAGTGCCTCCAACGCCTCAGAGTAAACGAAATCAATAGATTCCGCTTCAGCAACGCGTGGTTTCTAAGGCAATGCTTGAAGAGACTTCACAGGATCTGGTTTCCAGTGGATGGGGAGAATCTTCTGATGGTTCGGACTTTGTGCACTCCCTCTTGGAGAGCAATCACAATCTCATCGGCTTCAGTATCTCCGCCTAGCCACAATGTTTCTTTCCAAGGAAGATCAGACTTCTTGGAGAACTTCGGGGCAATGACCTTTGCCTAGTTCCGACCCCAACGACGAAAATACGAAGTATGTGAGTGGATCAAATAGCGATTAATCAGCCATTGTGCATGCTTCACTGCCCATGGGTATATCGCCGCATCCGAATCAATGCTGAGACCGGTGTTGTGCTCAAGTTGGTAAAGCAATGATCTCAATTGTCCGTAAAAGGTTCTTTGAAGCTGGCCTACTGAACCTTGAGACTAAGAATGTCCTCTAGGAGCTGCACGAATGCTCAATCCTCCAAGCTCAGCACACACTCTAGTGCACAGAGCTTTCAACGACGATTCTTGATCGTATTCCAAAACACCACATAAATGAACTTCTTCAATTCAGCTACAGCGTAGTCATCTTCGCCTTTGCTAGGGACAACTACAGTCAATCCCACGCCAATGACAATGTCAACAGCTGACAGTATCTTGCGCTGAGGAATCTTGGGATCAGTAGCATGAAAGCAAATAGTCCACTTGAGTAACTGGCTGGCGATCCAATTGTTTCTTAGACGCGCCATGTCTACCTTTGGCTTTGACACAGTGAGGACACCAATCTCTGTACGGAAGATGTGTCAATTCATGTTGTCTTCTTTCCGATGCTCTGGGCTCAGATGGGATCCTCAATCCTTGAGGAGCTCTAGCCGTGAGATCAACAGTTTCCTGAACTGGTCTCTCAATGTCAAAACTGTTCGAAATCCGAAACACTGAAAAACCTATCCATCTGTGATCAAGCTTGCGATCTGGATCTTCCTCAGGGGACTTCTCAATCCGCGTTCCATCCGTGTAGTTACACCAGTAGTCTTCTTCAGTCTCAAGACCATGGGACTCAGGGTCAGCAGACTCAAGAACGCAAGTGTAACACTTGATGGACAGCGGTCTGGTGAATCAATTCATCACTTTCGCTATGAACCATGCGAATCCAATGTCCTGAAGTCTGTGTCCAATAATCCGTGGTTCTTTTCTGAGACGTTGTAGGATCCACGGTGTAGAACAGCCGCGCAATCACATCAATCATGTCCCGACTGAACTCACGAAATGATAGCAATTTGGTCATAGGTTTCTTTTCACTTTCTTGAATTGAATAGTAACAATGTGTTTGCGATCAATTTTCTTTTGCGGTTCAATCTCCCTCTCGGTTCCTCGGCTGGAGACGCCGGGATCCGCAGCAATGGGTGGGGCGGGTGGGGCTTCATGGGACGAAGCGGGGACGTCCGACAATGCCTTCGATGGCTTAGACTTGTTGGGCAATCGAAGTCGTCCAGTTTGCATCGCCACTGAGGGCGCCGCCTGGAATCTCTTCGCAGATTCCTTAGCCTTCTCCAATGCTTGGCCCGTCAATTTTGTCATGTTGAAAGTCGTTCTGCCACGCCACAATGGCAATTCACGAGTGTCAGCCCGATCGTCATCCTTGGTGCGAAAGTTCTTGTCAATGACAACATCTGATGTGCCATCCAAGAAGAATCGTTCCGTCTTGCGACAGCCTGTCAATCGACTCTCGTCAACGGGCAGCTCACCGCGAAAGTTACGAAAACCCATCAATTGCTTGCGTTTCTGCACGTGATGACGAATGAGAATGCTTGAATCTTCGTTGACGACCGACCCAATAATCAACGTTATTGAAATCGGCTCGTTTCGGTTCACATTCGGCTCTGACCTTACCTTTCTTTGCTGCGCAATCAATGAATGTTTCTGAGTGATACGATCGTGCTCAATGTGGTGCCGGTGACACCACGAAGTTCGATGTCACAAGATCGAGTTCACTCATGATTGCAGAAACTTGCAAGTCTGTGTAGTGACAACCAGACTCCTGATAAGGTACAACTCTGGGAGTCATATAGACCAATGTGCATGATAGGATAGGTACTGTTTTGCGATCTGGCGTAAGCAATGCCATGAAATTGCGACCCATGATCGTCCAAAAATCCTGCAATAGAGATCTAGCAACACTAACAAAAGGAAGTGGGATGCTTTGACACGCGTAGAAATGTACACACAGCAAGTGGTTCGCGCAATCAAGTTCAATGATGCGCTTCTCAAGGATGTCACGATTTTTGCCTGAAATGCTTCTCAAGATAGGACAATCCTCACCAATTGGAAGGAGAGGGTAATCATCAGCAAACCATGGTGGACAGCAATTTGCAGACGCACCGCTGTCAAACAGAATCCAAGTGCAGTCAATGGCTCCCGACTTACTATGGAATGCTGCCAGTCTATCCTCCTGTTCAGGTGGAGCAACAACATCACTGGGATCAATGTCGCCTTCACTCCTTGACAATGGGGTGTCCAAAAGTGGTGCTTCACTACTGATAGGAGAACTCAATGGTGGTACGCTGGAAGACAATGTGCCGATTAGCATCAAGGCTCCAAGGAAAAGTTTGCTTGCAACGCTAGGGCGCGCAGTTCGCGCAATGCCTGAACCTCTCGAGTTACTCGAGTTGTTGCTTGAGGCAGTGAGACTTTCATCAGGAGTCTGATCAGATGGTGCCAATCCAGGAGGACCAGCAATGACTGCTGCTGCAGTCTGCGGTTGCATCGTTGGCGCTGGGGGCGCAGCTTTTGCTGCGGAAGATACCTGAGGTACAATTGCCTGAGGAGGTGGTGGTGGTGGCAGTGCGAACTGAGAACCAGCCGGCCAACGCCAAGATGAATCATCCTGCCATGACCGAACTCAGCCATCATCGGACCACCAGTCACCGGACCAATCATCCTCAGACCACGACATGTCATCAAACAATGCGCCTTGGTACTCTTGCCAATCTATGCTCTCTCCGTTCTCTGTCTCGTGATCATGTCCGTTCCAATCTGCGATCCAATCTTCGTTCCATTCATTTCCTTCCTCAATCTGCCAAAGGGCTCCTTGCGTATACAGTCTCGGACAGTTACTGGCCCAACGGTCCTGGGATCCACAAATGAAACATCCTCGTTTGTTTCCATTTCCGTTTCCTTTTCCTTTTCCTTTCAATCCTTTTCCTTTGCCTTTCGGGAATCCCATACATTTGAATCCATTGCCTTTGCTTCCTTTGAATCCCTTTCCTTTTCCTTCTCCTTCTCCTTTCATTCCTTTGCCTTTCTGGTTTCCTTTCCACAATGCTCCAACATCTATGGGAGCAGGACCTCCATGTCGCTCGGGTTCCATTTTCCACTAGCCAAATGTCTGCTTCGATAATGCTCCTTCACAATGACAAGCACCTCGTCGAATGTCTTCAGAGAATTTGCTTGCAATCTCAAGTGCTGTTGCAACTGACCTTTGGTTTTATTCATCATCAATGTGGCAAGAAGATCATCACTCAATGTCGTTCCTGTTGCTCTCTTATGCATGTTCTTCAAGACAATGATCTCTGCCAAATCTGCTTCGAAGTGTGAATCACGGAATTGATGTTCAAGCAGTTTGCTCAGCAGGCTCACTTCCTTAGCTCGATTTGGCAATGCAAAGCGATCATGCAATTGTCTCCATGTCTCGAATCTGTTGCCTGGCTCATTCAATCGGACAATAAGCCTGGCTGCATCAGCAGTCAAGTTCGCAAGAGGATAATGCAATTGCTTCGCACATCTAACCAAATTCGCACATCTAACCAAATCTTGTCCAGGATACGTATTGTTCTCTTCAAGTTGCGTAGCAGTGTCATCAGTGTATATGCTAGATCCTTCAATCCTATCCATCAATTCTTGTGCTACTGGCTTGTATAATGCCACCTAAGCCTTCAGTTGCCAAGACCAATCTTCCCACTTGGCATGCTCTCCTTTTGAATACAGGTGGCGGGACTTGATCGCGCCCCCTACACCGCTGGATTCTCGTAAGGTTGCCATCTCAATCCAGATCTCAGAAAATCAACGATCGTCAAAATTCAGCTAGAGCAATGGAGTACCCTGGGTTTTGCCGCAGGGCTCCGCTACCATACAAAATTCAACAATCGTTATCAAGCTCTTCTGGAATACAAGATGCAATCAGCAAGCAAATTATCAGTCAGAGATGCAATCAGCTTCAGACGGCAATCACTCGGTCAGGAATGTTTTCAAAGCGACTTGAGCCAATGTGCGCAGCGGTCAATATGCCACAGTGATACAGCAATGTCTGTAAAGAGCAATTCACTCTAACAGTGTCGGTGGGTGTGGTTTGGTGTGGGGAGGGTGTGGGTGGGTAGGGGTGGGTGTGGGTGGGTGGGGGTCGGGGTGGGTGGGGGTGGGTGGGTGGGCTTACGTACGTCATGGATCATGAAGGATGACCCCTACGACGAAGAAGGCTCCGGGATGCAGGCCATGGTTGTTGCTGGAATCGGAAGAAAGCTAAGGTTTGATTATTGCGATGGTTTGCGACAGTTTTACACGTGGCGCACATTGTTCAACTCAGGTTCGTTGCAGGGCCAGCGCAGGGGAGCAAGTGTGTTGTCTTCTGTCGCACAGCAGCAGCCAGATGACATTAATGGAATGCTAGCTAAACCCAATTCTACCCGTTTGGCCCGATTGCAAATCACCATTTTTCGCTCCGCCAGCCTTCTGGAACAGTCGGGTTGAGAGCATTTTTGCCGTGCGATCGTCCCCGTGAGCCCACACCGTACCTGCTCGAGGCGTGGACAAAGGATCCAGACTTGGAAGCGCAGCGTCGCAGCCAAGAAAGGTCAGCGGCGACAGAGCAGTGGGCTCTTGTTGCGAATGACAATGCGAAGAGTCTGCGAAGAGGGATTTGTGCTCAACTGGAGATTTCCTAAACCCCAAGAAAAGCCTTCAGGGCAAACACGCTATCGATTACATATCAGACCAGAATTCCAGACACACAAGTCTCAAACCCCGATTGCACAGCCAAGGGTACCAAACGCTCCAACTTTCGAAAGCATCGAAATGCCCGAGCTCCGGAGAGAGGCCGCTGCTTGCGCCCCACATCGAAGCCATGGTCCAGGCATGGGCCCGGTGGGTCTGCATCACGTTGAGCCTTGAGACTGAGCAGGTGGGTTTTGAGGGTAAGGCTCCCGCTTCTGCAATTCCTTTTTCACCCCATCGCCTCAAAATCCGTTTGAGGCCTAGAAATCTAGCGACGTCTCTTAATACGGTGGAGTGCAGGACGCATTCTAGTAAGGGGTTCGTTTCTTTCGGGAAACTAACAACGGTTCCTGCAGCTTCGTCGCGAGTGGCCAGTCCTAAGGCTAGACAATGCTAGGCACAGAGAAACAGAGGAACATGCTGTGCGCAGATGTGGTGATGTGGTTGGAGAGATAGAAACATGGCAAATAGTTATCTCACATGGATAGGTGGCCAATGGCAGACATATCAGATGGATGGATGGATGGATGGATGGATGGACGCACGGACAGACGCACGGACCGATGGATGGATGATGGATAGATGGATGGATGGATGGATGGATGGATGGATGGGTGTCTGGATCCATGAATAGGTACTGATACACATACACACACACACACTTACCTATATATATATATAT
>CAJNDV010001113.1:179965-193578 GCA_905221635.1 Symbiodinium sp. CCMP2456
GTATGTACACACACATATATACATATGTGATTATATTTACATGTAACACATTTTTCTGTCTGTGCATGCAGGTATAGTGTCACCTCCACCCCGAAAAACAAAAGTACCGACCGGTCTACCGGGGAGAGGGAGGCTGTTTTGGGCCAGCGGGCGCGCCGAGGGTCCAGAGGGGGGGAGGGGGGGGGGGGGGGNNGGGGGGGGGGGGAGGGCAACAAGACAGCAAGTTTCTGTTTTTTGTTCCCCCCGAAGAGGAGCCGTAGGGTCCGGGCTTTAAGCTTGGATGGAAGCATCCATAAACAAAACAGCAGCTTCAATTCCACTTCACCACACGCATCTATCATTTGTTTTACTGTCAGTGCTTGGTGGAAAGCCGTATTTGATCATACCTTGGCATCCCCAGACATCAGAAACGAACACCGGTTTACAGGTATTGACATTGAACGGTATACCTACAGTTCAATAATATTCTAAATGGTTTTCGGTATAAATCAATCGTTGTGAAAATGGGCCTGCGATGGGTCCGGTTCTGTGTGTATATATAATAGATGTATATGCAGTGAGACAAAGATCTGCATGTGTATCTACACTCAGACCGATGTCTATGGAAAGGAAAACACAGTTTGCACCTGTTTGCATGCATGTATTGTATACATGTTCATGTGCATACATATATATATATACACATGCAAGCAGATACACCTACTACTGCAGATATACATACATGTATACTGAGATATGCTGACACATGCCTATACATACATATGCACACATGCATACCTGTTTGCGCACCTACATGTATGCGTACATGCAATTGCACATGTATAGATAGTACGTAAGCTTATGCGCACATAAAGGGACCGCACGTGTTGCCAGAAGTGCTGGTCTTAAGAGGATCTGTATGCCGCGACCATGTGACGCCGTTCGATCAGCAAACTTGCGGATGCCTCTGCAGCATGCAGGCTGCAAGACTCGTTGTTGGGTCGTCCCCGAACTTCGCCACGAACTCGAAGTTGTAAAATCCCATGAACTCCCGAACCAGAGTACCCGAATTGCAGAAAAGTGCCGCGGAGCTCAGTTTTGCACAGACCTGGCCTCATGGCGCTTCGTGGTTGCCGCGTGCCATCGACAACACCTGGCCGGCTGTGGCTTGGAGAAACTCTGAAAAGATATCTCGTCTCGGGCTCTTGATTGACATTTTCGTTCTGGAAGATCTTTGGGGAGTTTTTTTGGCTTTGTGCCTCAGACATGGGTTTCAGGACTCATGGAGCCTCCTGATGCTCAGAATAGATCGCTAAATTCCGTGATGCAACATGTCGAGTTATGGTTAAGCGTCGATTGAAACAAAAGTCGAACGAATTTCACCTCAAGCCATATACCCTCAGCACGACTTCCGAAGCCCAGCCTTCTGAGACGAGCAGAAATCCTTGATATACAAGCCGTAAGAAGAAAACGCAACTGCGAATGCAGGTGGCTGAGCGCCATGCCTGGCCGCTTTGAGCCCATAGAGTCTTTTTATTCAGCCTGCAAAGAGGCGAACATCTACGCGATTCGGACGCACTTGAGCAAACCTATTTCAGTATGACCCATAAAGGGCTTGGGCATCGTGAACCAGAGATTTTCTGGGCAGTAACTCATGTCTCTGTTTGTGGTGATGGCGGCCATAGTTGATGCTTAGTCGTCCTTTTTGTTTTGGCCTTTGACCTGGGCGTTGTGGAAGCCCGGGCCTGGGTTCGATCATTCGCCGGCTGAAGCTTTCAGCTTGCAAGAGTATCCAGGATGTGGTACACTGCATTATGCTTCCAATTCCTGTATGTGGAATATCCTCACTTCTGCGGAGAGCCCTATTTCTCATCAGCGTGCCAGTGTCGCATACCTTGTCTCCGCTTTTCCGTTTGCTGTCTGTAACTGTCCTTTGGCTTGCGACATTCCCCGAAAGAGGCGGGACCTGGCCAGTCCGAAGTTTCCGAAATTGCGACGGGCATTGGATTGCTAGTCTTACCGCAAGCTGGTTGTTAGACGTAAAACCACAAGTGTCAGCCGAGAGTGCCAAGCCAAGGCCGTTGGCTGCTTCACTGCCAGGGCAGAGATTGCAAAGCGGTCGCCTTCCTACATGGAGGCATTGGAGGAAGGAAGGCTGCCATGTCGGGTCCTGGAATTTGGCGTTTCGGACTTTGGCGTGCCTGCTGATGCACCGGCTTACAAAGAGGTGATTGGCGAGTTGGCAGCCATGCTTACTGAAGGCCGCAATATCGTCCTTCATTGCCATGCTGGAGTTGGACGTACTGGGACCGCGGCAGTGGCCGTGCTGTGTAGCTTGGGCATCGAACTTGAAGAAGCCTCGAGCCTTGGGTCCGGTGGAAGCTTTTTCTGGCTGTTCGCCCGTGTATTTTAAGCCAACAGTTTAGAATTTCCTTGTTGACCCCAGGAAATGGGTGGCAGAGGCTGGCAGTGGGCCAGAGACTTCTGTGCAAACGGCGTTCTTGCAAGAGCATTTCGCCAACACGAAGGTTTGCAAGGCTACACCAAGGCGGTCCGAGACTGACAAAGACAATGACAAGCGCAGTTTCGAAACCTGACACATCGACTTCCAAAGAAGGGCAGCACATGACTCATTGAACATGTCGCTGTGGCAGTCTGCACAGCGGCCACCAACCAACTGGGTGATATCAGCACCCTGCAGAAAAGCACTTCCGAGATTTCTTGCATCAGCTCGAGAAGGAGTATTGGGAGCTGCAGAGTGGCTTCAAGAGGGGTGAGATCGTGTGGTCACAATGCAGAGACGTTCGGCGGCGCACTGGTGCTGCCACTTCTACTATGTCCTCGGCAGTACATAACCTCGAGCAGACACTGCCATTGCCGACCACTACGGCATCCTCACGAGTGGGAGTGCGCCGATTGTCACGAAAGTCTCTGTCACCAGCTTTTTAGTTTAAAGCCTTTTCCAGATTCGCTATTGAGTTTAGTGGTCGAGTCCCTGCGGAACCTGTTTCGTTGGAGAGCTGGCAACTTTGCGACAACTGCTGGCGTGCGCTGACATCGGTTCACCGCAAAGGCTTCCGAGGCACACCTAGAGGCGCGTGGTCTTCGCGACGACACATTGGAGCCATATTCGTCTTACTCGTGATAAGGGCAGCCAACTTGGAACAGCTTCCTTGATGAGCCGAGATGCAGCAATGAGGTTGCACGCAGACGGTCTTGCGAAGATGAAGCCAAGCGATAACCGTGGCCTGGCGTTGGTTTGTGTTCCGACTGCTTTTGGGTAAAGACCCAGATTTGCGTGGCCGTGCATGGCAGTTGTCACAAGATCTCTTCCTGAAAGCCGATTTCTGCGAATGTGGAAGCTAAGTGCTCAAATGCAGTTTCACCCGAACAGGCGAGGGTTGCCCAACCCAGAGGTAAGAACACGGCTGCGAGCTGAAGTCTTGCGCAAGAAGTGATGAACATGCCGCGGCAGCCCGGCTCGTTGTTTAGGTCCATGTTTGGAAGATTGTTGAGAGTCACAAATGACTGGGAATGTGGTTTGCTTGATACCTGGCATAAGTTAAGATCCGTTCTCAAGTCAGGCGCGTCAGCTGCGAGTATCTTTGCTAGTGACTGCTAGTGACAATCGCTAGCCAGAGACAGATACAATCTCTGTCAGGTGCTAAAGGGGGTGGAATGTCTCTTTGGGCCCAGGTCCGGGGAACTTGAAACTTGACATGGCTGCATCGGCAACAAGGAGCTCAGCCTCAAAGAAGTCTAAGTATGAAAGGCCCCGTTGTAAACCGTGGAAGCGATCCCAAACGGGCGAACCAGAACTGGCTGTCGTCCGGACTGTCCGGCAGGCTCACTGGCAGGCAGTACGCTACCCAGCAGAGCCTGAACAGGAGGCTGCTGTTTGGTTGTGCTGTCGGGCATAGGCTGTATCCGCAAGTGCGGCAAAGACTTCTGCAGCTACAGGCTTCTACTATTCCCGAACCTCCAACACCATTGATCCAGCATTTCCTTTCCTCCCATTGTAGAGGTTGTGTTCGGTTGCCGTTCGGGAAAGCGGGCAAATTATTGTCTGGCGCCTCAGTGCATTTGCGTACAAACAACACGCATCGTTGCCATCCGTTCTTCTTGCTTATAAACTTATACTTTTCTTTACTACACCACTACTACTACTACTACTACTACTACTACTACTACTACTATTACTACTACTACTACTACTACTACTACCACCACTACTTTTACTACTGATACTACTACTACTACTACTACTACTACTTCTTCTTCTACTTCTACTTCTACTGCTACTGCTACTGCTACTGCTACTGCTACTGCTACTGCTACTACTACTACTACTACTACTGCTACTGCTACTGCTACTACTATTACTTCTGGCATTACTACGGACTACTACTGTAGTGTTACTATTACGACCACTACATAAACTTGCACCATTTCTCATAAACGTCTTTCAACAAATCTCCGTGTACCCTTGTTAACATTGACTTGAAAGGCTACGGGAGGATGGCCCAAATCTTGCACCGCTCAAGTCGTCATAGCTGTGAGCTGAACAACGGTTGAATAACGGCTGCTTTCCCGGAAGGCTCACTTTGAATGGGACGATTTCGTCCGCTTTCGGGAGATGTGCAACATCAACATTACTGAGGCCTGAGGCGAAGGGGGTTCAGTTCGGGTGTGCAGCTGAGCATGCAGTCAACATGCGCAGTCAGCACTCACTATTCATCAGCTTGACCCATCTAGCGACAGAGCCACAGAGTCGAACACCTTGGTGTGATTGTGGGGGAAGCTTCAAGTATTTCAGGTCACGGCTTTCAGCATATTCCCAAAAGCTTCATGGGTCAAGCGGGTTTGAAGTTTAAGTTGAGGTGATCGTTGTGCTGATGTGAATTATTTTATGCAGAACTGTTAGCGTCATCCATCCACTGAATACGACGTTCACTTAGTTCATGCCACTTCCCAAAGGCTTGAACACAATCCAATCGGCACGCCAATGCATGCCAGGCGACCGTTGTAGTCACGCCTGCGTGGATCATCGAGCACACCGGCAAGTTGCTGGAGGCGACAGACTTCTTCGAGCCAGCAGCGTTAAACTTGTGATCATTGTGCAGGCCGTTTTGTTTGAAGCACTTGAGGGAATTGCAATGCGAACCACTAATCCTTTGTGCATCACTCGTGCAGACAGTCCTTCCTCACAGAATCAAGATCACATGCATACAGCGAGAGTGTGTCAGGGTCGTCGTAAGGGCCTCACGTGAAGTATCTTGTGCAACCTCAGTCACATTGTGATTTCCACAAACACTTCTTTTGCCTGCTGCCTGACAGCTCCCTGAATACTGGAGCCGGAAAAGCTCCATGAGCACTGGAGCCTCTTCAGCCTCTGCAGCCTGCACAGCCGGTCAGGAAATCTGCACAAGGAATCCGATACCGTGGCAGGAGCTGCAGGGTTCTCTCAAAACTTCATGGCAATAGTTACAAAGCGCAGCAGTGGACAAAGCGGAGCGGTGGAGGATTGTCTTCAAGGGCCAGCGATGCCCATTGAAGCCGATCGTGGAGCCCTGTGCCCATGCATGCGCTGAATGCCGAAACCGCAAGTAGTTAAGTAGTGGTTTACCGCCAAACATCGGTTTGTGGTAGCTGCAGCAGGGATCCTGAGACCTTGCACGATGTCAGCATACTACAAAGTGATGTGATCCCGTTTCTTTCCCACGACCACGGAGGAGTTTTGGAGCCATATAAAGCACAAGACGTGAGAAGCATGACCGTATGCGCAGGATATCGACGCATGTGTCTTCGCCGGGATCTGACACCACTGGTCAGCACATGATTTCAAACCAGCAGAGATCTTTCGACTTACTTCCCCCGAATTTGACTGGTCTGAGAAGTGCAACTGTATGTCAGCTTTAGTCTAGCTTATTTAATCCGTTGCTCATTTCACCTGACGAGGTCCTCACTGGTGTCGCGCCTCGTGCGGCGGCTGGGCAGGCCTGTCCAATCCCCGAAAGTCTTCTTCGTTTGGTAAACGCCCGCACATGTCTCCGTGGCATAGGTTCGACAGCAGCCCTGTCAAGCCAACGAGCAACTCTTCTTGGTCCCAGTCACACATGAGAGAACATCACAATGTGTTCTGTTGGTCTATCGCAATGAATCGGTGAGTATTGGCAGGGCTGGTCTTCCTGTTTCATGCACGGCGCTTCAGAGGTCAGCATTCTGAACTCAAGTTTAAGTTTACGAACCTAACCCTCGCTGCAACCCCAAGGTGACAAGGTCAAGGCCCCCAGACTTCCAGTCTTCATACAGATTCAACGCGTCAAGGGAGAATCAGGGTGCTAAGTCACGCATAAAACTCTATGCATACGCATTTCAACCGATCAAGGCAGCTGAGCATGCAACCCATCTTGTCATATACGCTTCAACACATCACAGTAAAATATCACAGCTGTCACAGCTGGGTGATGACTGCAACTCTGATACATGTCATGATGTCGGTACAGGTCGAAGTCAGCAAGGAAAACGCACCGTTGATGCATACAAGTCCAGCCCCAGATCAACGACACTAGCATGTAGCGGTGTTTTCAGTGTGTTGCTCACTGAGATCTAACGTGCTCTACTAATCAATCCTAACACTACCAGCTTAGTAGAGACCCGCCTAGCATGGAAATTAAGCAGAACACTAGTCTGAATTAATGCTTGCAGTCATAATTAGCGCTTACCAACCCCCCAAATCAAATACTAACCCCCGTACAAAGACATTATAGCAAACCCAATAGGGACATGCATGGCAACCCTGATATTGATCTCAATTATAAAGCTTTTTCAAGCCCAAAGTACTGCTAGCAAACCTAACATTTTGTCCAACGATGCCAACATGTACCGTCATGGCATTATCATTTCCCGAAGCTCAACATTGGCTTTAATTTGATTCCTAAGAACAAGTTACGGAAGTTTAACGCAAGCTCCTACTTCTGAGCAAAGTCAATCCTTATATTATCCTGGGCGGTAGTCCTGGTTGCAATTACGCTGACATTACCCTCAGCAATGACTCAAAACTATCGCTAATGTAAAACTCGCGATTCAACCGCAGTACTTGCATGAATGGGTTCACTAACTGGGTGATTCACTCCCACGTGGTTACTGGAATAGCGCTTCTAATGCGGGCCAGATGGTCTCGTTGACTATACTATACGGCTAGATGAAAAGAATCCTTACACGGGCATGTGCGTTTCAGTACAGTCTGTCAACCCAGGGTACAGCCTCTACGGAATAAGCAAACCGCATACATAGTACGAGGAGAATCAGTGCATACGGAGTGTACATCTTTCTTGTCGAGTCAATGACGGTAGGATAGGGTGCGCTGATGAGGGTGGCTGGTAAACACCAGACTATGCGCTGGTGGGCGAATGGCAAACTCCATGCTCCAAATCATGATGAGATTACATACCCGCAGACAACAAAGACAGTATACTTAGAAAAATCCCAATTTCAATGAGCCGAAGATTGCCATACTATGTGTATGAT
Source organism: Symbiodinium sp. CCMP2456 (assembly GCA_905221635.1). Taxonomy (NCBI): domain Eukaryota; class Dinophyceae; order Suessiales; family Symbiodiniaceae; genus Symbiodinium; species Symbiodinium sp. CCMP2456. Next base: position 187,475 of record CAJNDV010001113.1, read on the forward strand.
CTGTGCGACAGCGCTCAATCCACTTACTGCGTGAGCGTCACAGTCGTAGGGATGTGGAGAAAGGGTATATTAGTATGTGTATTGGACCTCTATGTATGATATGCGGGTCTTGCTTGTTTGGAAGAACACGAAGGGGATCAAATAATACGGGCTCAAGTTTCAGACTAAACACAAGATTTTTTCAAAAGCAGCTATATAAAAATGCAAATTTGTTGACATTTTTGACATTGTTGAAAGAATATCCCTGGCCGTGCGGCTTTGACCAGGCAATTTTTTTTTACTTTTTGAAGTTCCAGAAATAATTGCAATTTTTGGAAAATAAAGACTGTTTAAACATATTCCATTTGTTCAAAAGTTGTCCTAAGAATCGAAAGTTTGATGAACTTTTTGAAACAATAGAATAAATAAAACCTCTGGCCAGGCCCGGCCGTGCCCAGCCAGGATTCTTTAAAATTGTTGACTTTCTTGAAATACTTGAAAATTTCGAGAAAACACAGGACAAAATACAGAACACAGGCAGAAGTTCGGTTTCTCACCAAAAAACCGTGAAAAGCACAATGTAAAAACTGTTGAATTTTTTTCAAAAAAGATAAAGGCCCTGGCCAGGCCCGGCCGTGCCCGGCCTTCATGGAAATTATTGAAATTGTTGAAATTTCCTCATGGGAATCCCACAAACAGAAGCTACTTTTCAATTGGGGATTTTGCAGATCTTGGGCTCCGACTGGTTTTCCATATTCAACATCCCCATCTATAGGGTACTTTATATAGGGTATTTTGTAGGGGATTCTAAAGGATATCCTATAAGGTATTGTATAGGTGTGCTAAATGGCATACATAAGGTATTCAAAAAGTATCACATACAGGCGGTAAGGTATGCTACAGGGTATTCCAGATGGTATTCCAGAAGGCAAAGGTAGGGTAGAGCGGGGAAATTGTATGACGTACTCCATGAGGCAATCTAAAAGGTATTCTAAAGGTTATTCTACAAGGTCTTGTAGAAGGAATTCGGTCGGGTATGTATAGGGTGTATTTTATAAGGTATCTTGTTTTCTGGGTGTATCCCCCCTTACTAGATAAGCCTCGATTTGTTCAAGGAGTTCCTAGATCCTAGATTCCGCCATGAATCCGTTGCCCAGTAAGTGGTGAACTCTCAAATCTTGGCCTCCTCCCGATGTTTCCTATACATATGTTTATAAATATAAATATATATATATATGCTTCTTCTGTAAAGTATTCTATAGGGTATAATGAGTATTCTATAGGGTGTATGTATGTATATCTATATATATATATATAGCTGTCATTCAACAAGGTATATACAAGGCATGCTATAAGGTACTACCGTCTTTTAGAAAGGGTATTTTGAAAAAGTATTTAACAGGCTATTCTCCTTTATTCCTCATTTCTCTCATAGAAATCTATTGCTCAATAAACTACAAGATCTTTGGCTCCTCCTAATTTATTCTACAGAAATTCTTGTCTCTAGGGTCTCTTTCGGGTATTCCACAGCGGATTCCCAAGGGTATAAATATGGTATACGAGGGTATCAGGTAGAGGGTTTTTTTGCAAGGCATTCTATACTGTACAGTATTCCAGATGGTATTCTACAAGGCTCAAGGAGAAACGCAAGGTATTCTATGGGACATTCTATAGGATATCTATAGGGTATTCCATGAGGTATTGTGTAAAAGGTATTCTATACGGCGTATATACCGACAAGAACTCTATAAGGTATTCTACCGGCTAAGGGGTATTCGTAAGGTATATACAAGTATATAATCTAATATAATGTAATATAAAACAATACAATATAATACAACATAATACAATATAGTACAATATAATACAATATACTACAATATATCACAATATAAATATAAATATGAACATAAATATAAATATAAATATAAATATAAATATAAATAAATAAATAAATAAATAAATATATATATATATATGAATATAGATATATAAGTATAATACATAATTATAAATATAAGTATATATATATATATACATACACACATTCTATGTGGTATTAACCAGGATATTCCATATGAGATTTTGCAAGGTATATAGCAGGGGTATTCTAAAGCTAATTAAACGGCTATTCTTCTACGTGTATTGTATATGAAATTTTGCAAGGTTTATAGCAGGGATATTCTGCAATCTAATTTAACCGCTATACTTCTACCGGTAGTTTCCTGTTTCCTTCATGAGAATCCTCTACTCAATAAGCTACAACTCAGCTCGAAATTGTCCATGGCTTCGTGTGCTGCAACAGATCAATAGGCTCATTGGCGCAAAACTTCGGCTGGAGGGGAACTGAACGGACCAGGCGGTTTTGCTTTAGGCACCAGCCCCAAAACCGATTGAAGTCCATAATGCTCGCTCTGGCTGCGGCTGATGGTCATGTTTTTACACGCCCCAGGCAACGGACCAAGCGGTTTTGCTTTAGGCACCAGCCCCGAAACCGATTGATATTCATGATGCTCGCTCCGGCTGTGGCTGATGCTCATGCTTTTGCACGCCTCAGGCTTCCAGATGCCAGATTTTCAGATTGACAGGCCTCATGATTCAAGATTCCAGATTTCCAGATTAACAAGCCGCAAGAGTCCAGATTCCAGATTTGCACGCCCTCAGGTTTCCAGATTCCAGATTTCCTGATTTGCACGCTCTAAAGTTCAAGAGATTCCAGACTTCCAGATTTGCACACCATCAGGTTTCCAGATTCCAGATTTGCACGCCCCAAGTGTCTACTTTAAGTTTCCAGATTCCAGATTTTTGGAAATGTTGGAATCTGGAAACCTGAGGGCGCGCAAATCTAGAAACCTGGAAGCTGGAATCTCTAGACACTTGGGGCGTGGAAATCTGGAATCTGGAAACCTACATCCTGCAGAGAGCCGGAAATCAAGAAATCCAGAATCTGGAAACCTGCAGACGTGGATCTTGGGGGGTGGGGGGGAGCACATGTATGTATGTATGTATGTATGTATGTATGTATGTATGTATGTATGTACGTACTTTTGTTTGTTTGGTTGTATGCATGTATGTATGAACATATGTGCGTATGTACCTATGTATGTTTATGGACATGTATATGGAAATTTATATATGTGTAAATGTACATTATGTGCTCACATAAGAAGGTATGCATGTGTTTGTGCAGTGGACGCAGTTTCTCTCTCTTCCGAGGACACCTTCTCGCTCTTTCTCCCTATATTTTTGTATATACATACTGTGTGTATACCGTTGTATAGATATATACATGTACAGATATACTATGTTTCAATATTTCAACAGTCTAACGACGATGTACCTGCCCGTAGGATATGGAACTGATATGGACGACTTCATGCACAGGACAAAGTCATCCCCAGACTGATCGAATTGCTGCCGGGACCTTAAGATAGTGTGATTCTCTTGAGGCAGGGAAATGCACAAGACTGCTGATGAAATTCGTGAAGTATGTACCGACGTCCTAGACTCAAAACCTGTTTTTGGGTGCGTGTGTTCTGCGGCTTCAAGGCAGTACCTGCTGCACCATGTCGACCCAAGCATGCTCAGGGATTTCCAAATTGTGGTTTTCTGACACTTCAGAAGCTAGACCCATGATGTCTTAATCTAAGTTTGATGAGAAGCCGAACAGCAGGCAGACTGCGGAAGCGGCAAGCCCACCAAAGCGCCATATGCCGGACCGCACTAGTTTTGAGCGCCGTGTTCGTACATCCTGCAAGCTCGCTCCAAGTATTTTGCATCTCCATCCTTTGATCGTGCGCCTCGGGGATCCGAAAGTCCCACATCCTCGAGGATGTTTGCTCTACGGCCGTCGAATCCAAAGAGTCCAAACCGCCTCTTAGTTCATGCAGAAGCACCGAGATCGTGCCCAGATTACACAGTATACGTCAAACCATCGCAAACCGGGCGCTCAAGCCGCAAATTCCTAGAAAGGGGCTGCCAAAAGCCCAACTGCCAAAACCAAGGAAAGCTCAGAGATTTGATTCCAAACCACAAGGCCCTATGTCCTGAGACTGAGAGCTTTCACACGGCTGTTCGTACCACCCGCAGCCAACAACCTTCGATAGCACCATACTTGTAGCGGATTGAGCTCCCAGGCTGGCCGACAATCAGCAGCAATCAACGTGAAAATGAGACCCTTTCAGGACATATTTCTGTTCAAACATCCCTGAACACTGCAGTAAAACTCGCCAGTCGCTCCCTATAGCTCTCACATCATCTTGGACCCTTAAAGCCACGGAGCGGAGGCCCCAGCTGCCCTACCCCGATGCCGGCAACAAGGCCTTGCTGCTGCCAGTTCCAGAACTGTAGGTATGCGCAGGCTAGAAGCCTTCAGCATGAAGATCCAGATCAGAGGGATGGAAGGTTGGTTCCGACTGGGCTTTGCTGGCAAGGTCGAACTCAACCTTCCCCTCTTCGATCCTGTAGACCTCATTATGTCAAACTGTGCTTGGGAATTCGGATCGGGGACACTCTTAAACTTGAGTCTTGGCTCAGATGCCTTCGTGCAGTCAGAAGATTTTCACATCGAAGGCTCAGGTCGATCGCGGTAGCGAGCTCATGCCAATGACAGGTTCCCTTGCGTCAGGCTCAGCACTTCCACATTTCGCCGTCTTGCTATCACGGAAAGGGCTGTAATTAATTCCCACCCATGCTAGGCACGAAGTTCTGGAGTTCTTTAGTTTGTGTCCTTGCCGAAGTTGGCATGATTTAGCTGAATTTAGCTGGTTGCACAGAGACCGCTAGCCAGGCCTGCACTGTGCCAGCCAACGGCATTTACACAAAACTACCGCCATCTGGCTGCTCTCAATACTTGCATTAGGGGGTTTGGGTTAGAGTCTGGGTATTGTGTTTGGTGCGAATGAGGGTTCCACGTTTCTGGTTCAGGGAAATGCGAACTGAAGCAGAGGAGCCGCCCTGCTTTTGGGTGTCATTGGTTATGTGATGTAGCAGTTTTGATTACATAAGGATAAGTCGGTTCAAGGCAATCTTCAGCCCGGGCTTCGATCTTTCTGCATGGCTCAATTAGGCTCTCGCGTAATTTCAGGGCCTGCTGATGAATCGCTTTCACACGGACATGCCATGCAGAAAATCATGAAAGACTTGCCGTGTCGCCGAGTGTTGCATTTGGGGACAGCTTTGCTCTTTCCAGGCGCTGCTAATGCGCTCGGCTGCCAGCCGCTTGGTGCTTTTCACCTCAGGCCATGGGAACCCCAAGCAATGCAGGAGTATATACGTTCAACATGCCCTCTGGGCAGCCAGGGTTGTTCAGTTGTTCTAGTCCTTGATGTTCGTACGGTTTCATTTAGGGTTCACATTTTCGAGAAGTTATGTTTGCGCAGCACAGGTGTGCAGAATGCGGAAAGGTTGGAGCAGTTTGGCGCATGTAAGCTTAAACCTACAATGCCGTTGCGATGCTTGACGCTTCGCTCCGAGGGTTCGTCATGAAAGCACCGTGAGTAAAGCCAAAACAGGCATTGGCGGTTTCCGGGAGTTTGGTGTGAATTTCAGCATTCCAGTGACGTAGGCCTGAATTCCAGCCGGGACCATCGCCGTGACAGCGAGCTCTCAGCCCTGAGCTTCTGATCATCGAAACTGCACTACATGTGCTGGCCGAGTAGCAGGAAGCTACATAGATCCACCAACTACTGAGAATATCCCATCGAGTCATTGCGGCGACGAAAACGATGCCGACAACGGAGCAACTACTACAGTACTATATATAGTACCGATGCTTTGACTATAGTAACAGTATAATAGTAGTAGTAGTAGTAGTAGTAGCAGGAGTAGTAGTAGTAGTAGTACTAGTAGCAGCAGGAGGAGTAGTAGTAGTAGTAGTAGCAGTTGTCGTAATAATCATAGTAGTAGTAGCATTCGTCGTAGTAGCAACAGTCGTCGTCGTCGTCGCTGGGGTAGTATACAGCACAACTGCTACCACTGCTACTACTACTACTACTACTACTACTACTACTCCTACTACTACAACTACAACTACAACTACAACTACTACTACTACTACTACTACTACTACTACTACTACTACTACCTACTACTACCTACTACTACCGACTACTACCGACTACTAC
>CAJNDV010001113.1:222467-233489 GCA_905221635.1 Symbiodinium sp. CCMP2456
ACAGAGACAGACAGACGGACGGACAGACACACAAACAGACAGACAGACAGACACAGAGTCAACAGTCACACAAACACACAGTAAAACAGACACACAGACACAGACACAGGCCTTTGCCTTCGTTCGTTTAATGCCGAAGTTTGCCGAAGGGAAAGAAAGCCAGATACACAGATGGAGAGAGGGAGAGACGGCCTTAATGTGAGCTCGTGATTAGTAATGGTCCCCTCAATAGAGCTAAACTCGGCCCGGAACTCAATAGTGGAAGGTCCCCTCAATAGAGCTAAACTCGGCCTGCACGTAATAATAAACCACCCCTCAATAGTCCCAATTTTTTAAGGTTTAGGTATATAAGCAGTCCTACTACAAAGTCACGTCTGGAAGAGGAGAGACAGAGAAGGCGGTGGAGAGTTCGCGAGAGGGGGCGCGGGCGGACAGAGCCCAGAGTGCTCCCGAGAAGCCTGTAAAACGAGAGTGTACTTACTGCACTATTGTACTACTGTACTACTACTGTATTAATAACTGTAATTACTACTAATTACTGTACTATACTACTGTACTACTACGGTTCTATACTACTGTACTACTGTACTACTGTCCTACTGTGCTACTGTGCTACTGTACTACTGTACTACTGTACTAATTACTGCAACTTCGACCCCGGCCCCCCAAACAACTTCGACCCCGGCCCCCCCAAACAACTTCGACCCGACCTTCCACTATTGCGGGTTTTGGTTGTTTGGGCGGGGGGGGGGGGTTACTAATCAGGAGACCACATTAGCGACAGTGAGAGCGAGAGGGAGCAAGTGAGGGAGGCTGAAAGTGGTCTTATACACGGGCTTTGCATAGCCTTGTTCACATAGTTCTGGGCTTAGCGCGCAGTAGCTTTCAGGTTATTGGGATTCGAGCATAGGGTGCAGCACGGGCATACGACCCTTGCGGGTCGGGGTTTACCGCAAGATTCATACAGCAAAGGACTTGTGTGTTGAAAAGTTGTTTATTGGGCTTATTGGTGGCTTCTTGATCATGCAAAACTTGTATCTGGAACAAGCATGAACAACTTCAGTGCTAGTTCATCGTAGAATCCGGGCCACATGCCTGAACTACCGCAGAGGCAGGCTACGACTCGCGTATCGGTGGCGCCAACTATGCTTCGCCTCAGACCATGGCAGAGGTCTCAGCGATTCGTCGAGAAGAAGATAGGGGAGGTGCTGCCTTGTGCAAGCTTGCTTCCTGAAGCGCACCTCGTCCTCGTTGCTCGTATTGGCATTTGGGTCACTTGGCTCGTGCAGTGAGGCCCAGCGGAGCAAAGTGCACGATTTCACTCGGGCGCTGGCGTGCTTTAGAGGAAAGAAGTCCTGACTGCAGCAGCGGCAGAAATTGACGGCACTGCCATGTCCTCCGGTTGCAAACTGCGAGCACGTCGATATGAGTTTTTTGCATGGTTTGTGCTTAAACAAGACCGCTGTGAGTCAGAGGATCTGTGACGTCGCTGTTTGTGGTGAAGACTAGAATTCTCCTCCTCAGACTCCCGCGCTGTGTCGAGCACAGCCAAAGACAGCACGGTTTCCCAGCACATCTGAATGTCGTGACCTGGGTTTCATCATTATACATCTTTGAAGGGTTTTCGTCTTTCACGGAAGGTGCGGATGTGTAGGGCTCGCCTCGCCCCGACAGCCCAAGGTTGATCTAAACATTTCAAGCCTTGGACAATTTCATGGGGAAGAGGGAGTGGTCCGATCCTAGCCTTCCGTGTTTTCCTGGCAGTGAGGGCTACTACATACGTGTAAACGACTCCTGATCTACACAAAGCTGCATGACGACGAGCACACAGCGTGCATACGTGGATTATGTATTATGTATGTATGTATGTATGCATGTATGTATGTAAGTAAGTAAGCAAGCAAGTAAGTAAGTAAGTATGCATGTATGTGTGTGTGTGTATGTGTGTTGGTATGCGTTTGTGTATGTGTATGTGTATGCATATGTATGTATGTATGTATGTATGTATGTATGTATGTATATATGTATGTATGTATGTATGTATGTATGTATGTATGTATGTATGCACATATGCTTGTATGTATGTACGCGCGTCTGTTTGTCTGTTTGTCTGCCTGTTTTTGTACAAATACTTCATCATGTACAAGATGTGCATACTTGCTGGATTCACACATTACCCTGTCACAGTCAGAACACACATGCCCTGCATACGTACATATACGCACGCATACATACCATACGCCTACACATAGACAGCGACAGAGATGTGGGCGCGGACATAGACAGAGAACAGACATAGACATACTTCCGTACATCATACATGGGTACTTACTTACTTGCCATGTCTCACCTCACATCACTTATATGTTGTTACATTGCATCTCATTTCATTTCATCTCATCTCATTTCATTTCATTAATTACAGTACACATCACGACCATACATCACGTTCCATCCCGTTGCATAGCATTTGCATTACAGGGCGATACGTACCCTGGTGCATGCACGCACACAAGCAGACAGCAATGTATACATGCAGAGTTAAATCCGCGCGTGCAAATCCTTACGCAAATTCAACACTGCGCATACATGCAGGTACATGGATGCGTGCAAAGAAACATACCCTGCCATCTCAGTTTGTTCGTGCATGCATGCATATATATATATATAGGCATATGTACCTACTTGCATGCACTACAAACATATGTTCGTTCATGCATGTGTATAAATAAGTATATATATATATAATATAATATATATATATATATACATCGATTGTCTGTAGTTCTTAGACGGACAGATATGTACATGCCTCTTGGCTCTTGCAGACTTGCACTCACCCACTCACGCGCCCACTCACTCACCCAATGTCTCGTTTGACTTACACGTACATGCATGCATGCATACATGCATGCACTCATTTGTGCGTTCATCCGTACCCTCTGACTGACTGAGGGGTTGACTCACTTACTTCATTGCTTACTTGCCTGTTTATGCCGGCTTGCTTGACGGCTTGCTTGCCTGTTCAACCCCTCACTCACTCGCTCGCTCACTTACTCATCACTTACTTACTCGCTTACCTACATATCTTATCACACCTTAGCATCTCGTATCATCCTTCGGTCTGCCACTACACCATGCCACACCACACACCATGCTCTCTTTTTCGCACACAGACCACATATGCCCAAGTCCTGATCGCGTATACACCCTCTTCATGATTCCTGCATAGCGGGTGGTGACCACACAACTTCCTCAACTTTCCCAGCCAGAGAACTTGGCACCCAGCAGAGGCACGAACGAGTCCAGTGCGAGCAAGAGATTCATCACTTCAGGATGCCTGGATTGCGTGATTGATGGACTGAGGTACAATGGCGGGGTGCTCTCCGGGAGGAGGATATCATGTGAAGTTGTCGGACGCCCAGATGAAAATGTGACGGCGACACTTGGGCGATCTTCTATGCAGACATCGCTATTTCCACATGCTCCACACCCGGATGTGCTTCATTGTCAAACTCCCTCAAGCTCTTCAACCGGAAATGCTCAAGACCAAAGTCTCGAAGATAAATTTGCCGGAGAAGAACAATTGAATACTTTCAAGCCGCAGCACTCGGAAGCACCCCAAGTTCCTAGTGAACAAACTTGTTGGCAGATCTGAGCTTCTTGGACCGGAATCCAGTAGCTACTCGATGCCGAAGGACTTCTGGGATCTGCTAGGTTTTTGACATTCAGCCTTCGGCGGCCTTTCGATTGTGAGGGTCTTAAGTGTTTCCTGCAACTCCTCGTTGCAAGCCGCCTAGACTTCCCTGGTCGTGGGTGTTCTGGATACTCGTGAAGCTGTTTCACGATGAAGTTGCCACTTCCGGCATCAGCATCATTGGAGCAGCGCATGGCTTGCAATTACTCACCGTTGTTTAAAATACAACCTTGACAAGGCTCAAGATCAACAATTTTGCAAAGTTCATGTCATGTGGTTCAAAGAGCATGGTCGCTTGAGAGTCTCGTCTTGCGGGTCCGTTTTAGGTCGGACTCTGAAGGTTTGGGTAGCCAGTATTGTAACCAACAACAGTACGTCAAGCAACCCGTGGTACAAGTAGAGAGGCACAGACGGAGGGAGAGAGCAGAGAGGCTCATGCGATCCAAACTTAGACTGCGGAAGAAGGAACAGTCAAACAGCATTGAGGTTCCCTTGCTATTGATGTAAAGTGAATGATGTTTCCAGCACTTCTAGGCAGTAGAACCTGCGGGATACTTTGACCCCCGAGTGTTGGGTAGTTCCAAGTTCCCTCAGTGAGATCCGGGAGCTCCCAAATATTTTCTCGAAAGGAGCGGGAGTTGTGCATTCTTACTTCCCTAGCCAGAAGGAGTGTTCAAGCGTGGATGCATCAGAGACGTTACAAGATTCCCAACATCATCGACAGGAGGCGACGCTCTTGCCGACGTTTTTTGCAAGCGAGTTGTCGGGAGGCATGGCTGGTCTGCCATTTCATGGCCAGGAAGTCGTGCTCAGCTTCCGTTGCTTTCGGGCTCCTAGGCCTGCATTGCAACAATTACAACAAGCAGCAACAACAACAACAACGACAACGACGACGACAACGACAATGACGACAACGACGACGACAACGACGACGACGACAGCAACACCCACCACCAGCAGCAGCAGCAGCACCAGCACCGGCACCGGCACCAGCACCACCAGCAGCACAAGCACCAGCACCAGCACCAGCACCAGCACCAGGACCACCAGCAGCATAAGCACCAGCACCAGCACCAGCACCAGCACCAGCACCACCAGCACCACCACCACCACCACCACCACCACCACCATCACTGCCACCACCAGCACCACAGCTTCCACCACACCACAAACACCAACAACAACCACCACCACCACAACAACAACAACAACAACGTATGTTGAACCTCGCAGATCGTGGTTTCTGTCGTGATATCCTGTGGTGTTACGGGCTTGCTAGTTACACACGGCATGCAAGCACAACAGGTCGAGCACTGAACATTGCCAGAAGCATATTCCCGGCTTGTGCTCAACAGGTGTAGGCTAGCGTGGTTGCAGTAGAGGCTGTGCATGTTGCTGGAAATGTCGAGCCTAGTCTGTGTATGACGTTTGGAAATGTGGGATCTGCCGACTGGGGAAACTTAGCACAGTCTCGCATTGCCCGTCTGGTAAATTGCTGCGGCACTTCAGTTGGGATGCCCACTCTTTAAAAGGAGTCGGTTGGCAATGTCCTTTTGGCTTGGCCAGGCCTTGGCGATGAGACTCTGGTCGCCGAAGGCGTCCTACGTGCAAGTCCCATCGCTGAAGGGGTGCTGCACGGCCCTCGGATTCCGAAACATGTGCATGCCCGGCCAGGCCAGGTACTGTATCAGCAAACAATGGACCATGAATATTGCCACATGTTCAACACCTTGGCCGGGGCTTGACAAGCGTCTTTACGAATAGTCAGGCACCGCAGTTTCGTTTGCGCAGTCATCTTGTGTTTTGGACGTCAAGACCTGGACAATTGATACACGGATGCCACTTGTTAAACCTGTAAAACGATGGGAACGCGAAGCTATTGCTGGAGCCTTAGTCTGACTTAAGATACAGCAGCAGAACTGGTCCGCAGAGTATGTGGCCAGTAATTATCCTTTAGACATTTGTGTACCTATTGTTATGGATCGCCTATGTATGTATGTCGAGTGTGTGTATGTATGCATGTATGCAGGTAGGCAAGTAAGTAGCTAGGTAGCTGGGTAGATAGGTAGGTAGGTAGGTAGGTAGGTAGGTAGGTAGGTAGGTAGGTAGGTATATTTATGTATGAATGAATGAATGTATGTCTGTATATCTGTATGTATGCCGAATTTGTGTATATATATATTACACATACGTGTATATATATATATACATGTAACATCAACACAGTTGGTGGCTTCTTCACCTAACCATGTACTTTCAGTTGTTACTCGTTTCTTCGTTTACTTGTTTATGTAAAAATATACATTCACACACGCGAACATACATATACATACGAACGCACAAAGGAGTTTGCAGATACATATTTACTAACTGTGCATATGTAAACACATACACACACATGCATGCACGTACATATGTGTGCATGTATGCATGTACGTATGCATGCATGGATGGATGTATGTGGGTATGTCTGTATGTATGTAGGGATGTATGTATGTATGTATGTATGTATGTATGTATGTATGTATGTATGTATGTATGTATGTATGTGTGTGGGTATGTATGTATGTATCTATGTGTGTATGTATGTATGTATGTATGTATGTATGTATGTATGTATGTATGTATGTATGTAGTACTAACATACAGATGTGTGTGTGTTAGTTGTAAGCATGCATGTACGTGTGTATGTTTGTACGAGCACTTCCATAGCTCTACAAAGAGGTACGCCAATACATATTTATGTATGCATGTATGTATGTAGGTATGTATGTATGCATGCATGTGTGTGTGTGTATGTATGTTTGTGATTAGGTAGGTAGGTAGGTAGGTAGGTAGGCAGGCAGGCAGGCAGGCAGGCAGGCAGGCAGGCAGGCAGTTACGTATGGGTTTGTCACATGACTGTGCTTCATTTGCTTGCTTGCCTGCTTTCTACTTCATACTGGTCTTGTCGGCGATGTATGGTTGGACATATATCTCCCTGTCTATATTTCTCTCTGTGTATATGTGCATATGTACTACATGTATATAGACTCTCTATATACATACATATATGTATATATATATATGTGTGTGTGTATGTATAAATATAGATAAATAAATATATATATATATATGTATATACTATGCATATATATATATATATGTGTGTGTGTGTGTAGATGTGGGGGGAGAGAGTGAACGAGAAAAAACGTTGTTCAAAGTGCCCATATACATTGTGAACGCTGTGGAGAAGCACTTCGGAGCTCGAGGGGATGTGAGATACCGTGCCCCAGGCTGCCGACCCGCTTAGCCACTGAGTAACCTGGCTGAAGCGCCCGTGGGAGCGTAGGCGCCCAAGCCATGTCCCCGCCCTGTGAGAGAAGGTCAAGGTCGCGACACCACTAGGTTGCCCGAAAGGAGAGGCAACCTGCGTTTCCAACACTTAAGATCTTCTACCACCTCGGCCCCCAGACGCAGTTTGCCGGGGAGTTTGCCGAACCTGCGGCCTCGTTCCCCACCTATCGACACGGGGCGCGGGAGAACTTCACCTTAAGTCAAGACTGCAGCTTGGTCGAGAACGACATAGTGAATCACCGTGCTGGGCGCGAGGAGAGAACGTCAGCGTAGAGGCTTCGAACTGGACCATACGTGCCCTTATGCCCTGTAGAGGGGGAGAGAGAGAGGGAGACAGACAGACGGGCAGAAAGACAGAGAGACAGAGAGAGAGAATAAAAGGTAGCAGATATATGCATGGTAGGGCTGGTTGACTTCAGATTTCATAGATGGATGCTTGTAGAGACAGAGCAAGCTAGGCAGATAAAGATAGACACAGGTGGACTTAATCATTCGTTTGTGCCTTGTTAGGTTTTGCATGTGTGTGATTGCCTGCTTGCTTGGATTATCCGTTTGTTTGTTTGATTGATCGTTTGTGTGTCTCCGTGCTTGTTTGGTTAGTCGAACGGTTGTTTATGGGTTTCATTCTGCATTTTGTTCATGTATGTTTCACTCGGTTATATTTGTATTCCTTCATTGTGAGTTGCTTGCCTTTATGAATCATGAACCCGTGGTTATCCGGGACATGCTCATTCTTTTTGTTTGCCTGCTCTTATTATCCATTGTTGTGATTGTCAGGGTAACCTAAACAGTCAGAAAGGGACTAAACATACACGCACACATAAGCACATACAGACGTACATACATGCATGAATCTACAAGTACATGTACATGGAACCGTGTACGTACATGTATATGTATATATGCCGCATGTGTATGTGTAGGTATACATATATAATATATACACATGTATGTGGTGCGTATATTTATATGTGTATGTGTATGGTCAGGTATAGGTATATGCTTGCGAATACATGCACAGCTTTACATGAACAAAGACGTATGTGTTGTTGAGCTTGTGTTCTGGTTTTTGTGCCCGTAGTTACATCGTCTTGGGATCCTGATGTTGCAGATGGCTTCCTTTCTGCAGGCCATCGATGTCGTGGTAAAGGCCTATCAGGACCACCGTACCACACACAGGACTTGGCACGGTACATGTCGATACAACAGTATGTGATACAAATCTTCATATTTTAGTGGAGTGAAAGGAGAAGACAGTCGTCAGTGTGAGGCGAGAGCCCAGCGCGCTGGCATCGGCCAGACAGCTTGCCGCCTCAGCTTTTCATGGATCAAGTGCTGCTACCCGCGAGCGGAAAGAACCAGCTGCTGCTGTCGAGTTCACAGTCGCTGCTATCGGCGTGTGTTCTGACCTCGAGTGCTGAGCTGTTTCTATCGGACACTGACATGGTCTTAGCAATGAACGCACAACTTAGCAGTCAGCGCTTCCAATGCGGTACGAAACGAAGATCAGGAATGTGCAGTCCGCATTGGTTGGAGCTGCGCAGAATACACGGTGTGCAATGGTGCGCACCTATCTACCCATCTATCGAATCGATCTATCCATCTATCTAACTATCTACCTATACCTAGCAATTTCCGATCTATCTTCCAATCCATCTGTTTGTGTCTATCTATCGATCTTTATGTCTATCTATCTGCCTGCGCCCTTGTATCTATCAAACTATCTCACTACCTAACTATCTAACTGATTTCCTAACTATCTAAGTATGGTCGGGCACCGACGGGTCCCCCGCCCTCTCCGGGCACCACCCCCCTGCGACAGGGCAGGCGCAGAATCCTCGCGACAGGTGCCGTTTCTGCGCCAGAAGCAATACAACAGTCACAGGGATGGGGCCACCTGGAGCCCGAATCCTTGTGACGCTGGTTGTTTTGGGACCACGACCTTGCAACAATCTACCGCAACTGGCAACGGTCCCAGGAATCGTGGGGGTTCGAGAGGTAATCCGCGTGACAGTTGCCGCTTTAGGAACTTGACGTCACCAAGATGTCTGAGAAGTGGTCACGGCGGCAGAGTTGGGGTGGGTTCGAGCCGGAATCTGTGAGACAGTTGACATTTTGGACTTGGAAAGCACTCGTGAGTGCCAGAAACTGAGACTATGAACATAAGGATGATGATGGTAATGGTGACGATGGTGACCGCGACGGCTCGAACGCGCAAACAGCCAAAGACATCGGTCGCTTAGGGCCGAGATCCCCGTGACTGCCGTCGTGCTATTTATATTGATATCTCAGCAACACGCACAGGGAGAAATGAACCCCAGCCCCGCCCGCAACCACAACATTCACGCACCGGGGCACAGCGAAGCCCAAACCACACATACTTACAGGGGAAAGGGACCCTAAGCCCAAACCCATGCATCCACAACGCGCGGGAGAGGAGACCCAGGGCGAGGCCAAATCCAAACCCACCTAATCCCAGATGGGGACCATACACACACAAGATCTGTATAATATAATGTAATATAATATCATATGATATTATAATGTGAACTCTACTGCACTCTCTTCTATCTATTCTTGTCTAACATATTATATTCGCTTGTGTTTGTTCTATTCGGTGATCTTCTAACAAATTAGACAATAATGTAGTGTATTGTACTATAGTGTGTTATTCGGGAGTATGTTCTATATGTATGTATATACATATGGGTAGATACATACATAAGCATGCATTGTTGTATTTGTATTTTTTTGTTAAATGTACTTTGTTGGGTGTAGAGATGGGTACACACATGTGTATGTGCTTGTGGCCCTGTACATGTGTACACAAGTATGTACTTATGTGTACATAGATGTGTATATACACACACACATTGCATGCATGTAGGCTGGTATGTAAACTGTTTGAACGAACGAGCGCATGCATTAATCAATTTCTTCATTCATTTGTTTGTGCATTCGTTCATTCAATCGTTTATTCATTCATTCGTTCATTCATTCATTGGTTCATGTGATTTCATGATTTCATGTTAATTTCATGTTATTTTACTTCAGGTTTCACGTATTTTTAATATATTTCGTTCATTCATTCATTCGTTCGTTCGTGCGTTCATTCATTTATTCATTCATTCATTCATTCAGTCAGTCAGTCAGTCAGTCAGTCATTCACAGTATGAAACAATGCGTGAGTGAGTGAGTGCGTGCAGGCGTGCGTGGGGTGGGTGGGGGTGGGTGCAATGGGGGTGGGGTGCGTGGGTGGTGGGTGGATGGGTGTGGGTGGGTGGTTGGGTGGGTGGGTGGGTGTGGGTTGGTGTGGGTGTGGGTGTGCGGGTGTGTTCGTGTGTGGATGTGTGGTGTGGGGAAGTTGGAGGACGGCTGTGCGCTCTTAGCCTGCGCCAGCCAGCAAGAGTCAAAGCTCCACCTGGCGCCGCGCATTGAGGGTGACCGCGTGCTCTCGGACCACACCGTCCAGAATGAGTCGACGCCGCACAGGGCATCAAGCTGCATCGATGACGTCAGGGCCGACATGTTCGACACGTGACACCCTCATGGAGTTTTTGGCGGCACTTGCTTTTCCACTGCTCTCGTGGTAGTTCATGGAGCATTCAATCCTTTCTATGGAGCGGTGAGGAACAGCTTTCAGCACTTGCGCTGGTTCAATCCCGAATCCTTTACAACCGGAATGCCCACAAAATTGAAAGCACATACTAGGTGGCAAGGGCATGTCCCACTAGATTTCTGCGTCGGCTTTTCCTGTTCTGAATTCGCTTGCTTTTGTCTGCTGGGCGTGCGTCTTTGATAGACTCCATCGCTACGAATGAATGAATGAATGAATGAATGAATGAATGAATGAATGAATGGACTGAATGAATGAATGAATGAATGAATGAATGAATGAATGAATGAATGAATGAATGAATGATGTAAAAATCATATATGTATATATATATATATACATACATACATACATACATACATACATACATACA
>CAJNDV010001113.1:233589-244031 GCA_905221635.1 Symbiodinium sp. CCMP2456
AAAAAGAGTTGCGCGTAGCTCCTGGGAAAGGGACTAAGCGAGGCCTCTGCATGATCATGCTCCTCCAGGATCTGGTGCACCAGATGGCGGTGCCCTTCCTGGAGGTGGATCAAGTCCGGAGTGGGCATTCAATGTTTCCCTATTGCCGACATCTTGGCTGCACGCACTTTGGCGCTGAAAGGTCGCAGATGGATAATCGGTGGGGACTGGAAGTTCCCTCTGGATGATTTCGGTCGAGTTTTGTTCTGGGAGGCAAAACCTGCAGTGATGGCCAGCCCATGCGACTCCAAAAGAGCGGGATGGGATGTGCCAGAGCAGTTCCTCTTGGGAGGTGCCCGTCAGACTGCCAGCTCACCAACGTCGACAGTGTCAAGTCGCTCGGAAATGACACAGCCGACAAGGTGGCGAGATCCACCAGAGCCTCCTTCTCGCCCTTTCACATCGCGAACCCAACTTGCCCGGGCCGGGGCATAGGGACCCCGTGAAGCGCCGCACTGGTTTGGAACCTGCCTGCATTCTCCAGCCCAGGTCAGGACCCCAGAAGGCAAACCAGGGACACACCAATGTCCGTGTTGGGGTCTGCCGTGCCACACGCTGAAACTTGGGAGAGTTGGGCCCCGCACTGCACGGCTCGAGGCGTCGGTGTGGTGGTCATACGGAGAACCCGCCATTGAAGCTCATTTCAGGTGGGCTCTGGACCAGCGGGAAGCGTACGGGGACTTGTTGGCCTGCGCGGTGGCCACGATGTGCGGTGCCTCCTTCAAACTCACCAGAAGTAGACGTCTGAGGAGGCTGCCAGCATCCACCCCAGCCTGAGCATGAAGGGACTCAGCTTGGCTTCCTGGCTTCTGTGCCCCGTTCTCGTCTCTTCTGAGCCTCAGCATAGTTCGGCTCCAACACGGCATCCTGCACGTGAACTTCCCGAAGATGACGCCAGTCCTCGGGCTGTTGTGACGCATCCGGCACTGCAGCTGCCCCCTTCGGCCAGCGAGCTTTCCATCGAACCCCTCACACACCCTAAGGCCTCAAGGCTTTGGGCTCATGACCCCACAGAGTTCCGCATGCGCGTAGAAGGCCAATCCATGCCTGTTCACTTGAAACGCAGCATAATATGTGCAGGACCAGCCAGCCAAATAATACTGTAGCAGGCGTCTTGAAGTCTTTTACTGTTCAACACGCCAAGCTGTTGCTGCTGATGATGCCGATGCCCTGCACGAATGTGTTCCATGAGGGCACGATCGAAGGATTCCGTCGAACACAATACAGCCCCGAATCGCTGTGTGCGCCTCAGGAATTGCAAATGTTGTTTCCCTTGTGTGAGGCTGCGCCGCCGTTACGTTCCTGCTCACCAGCACGCCCTCCTTCTCGGCACCAGATGCGCCGCTGCTTGGAAGCACTGCAGACGCAGCAACGCAACACCACCGCGCAACCGTCCCTTCCCGTTCCGGTTTCCCATCACTTCGCCAGCTGGCAGGCTCTTTGTGGACCAGCCGGTAGCCGTGGCTTGTGCAGCCGGCTTCATCGGAGGCGCCGTGTCCTTGTGCCTCGGACAAAGCGCCCGTCAGACGTGTGCAGACGTGCAGCTGCACCGCCGTGTGGGGGATGCGGCGGAGAGCTGTTTTGTGCCGAGGTGCTTCATGGCCGTCTTCGACATGGCCACGGATGCCTTGCTGTATTACTATGGTAGGGCTCCCACAGCAGCCAGCATTGAGGCATAACACTTGTCAGACGTCGCGTCGTTTTGTGCGGAGGCCTGGACTGGCTCTATGGCCGAGGAGGCGAGTTTAGCAATGCACCGGATGGCATCAAAGTGGGGACCTGAGAAGACGCGGTCCGCCGGCGACACCTCTCTCTCTCTCTGAGCTGAGTCTCTCTGCATGTACATGTACAGCGCTTGGCGTCCTGCACCTGCTCAAGATAAGGAGCTGATGCACGGCAATCGACACTGATCCAAAGGGCTTGGCCCTGTGCTCCAGCTCGCTAGCGCTAGCGCTCGCGGCGACTGCGGCGACACTCGCCCTCCGCATCACATCAGGTCGCACGCCACGCTGCAATTGGGTCTCCAAGGTCGAGACTCGAAGTTTCGAAGTCCCCAAGCGCCCTCAGGCCTCAATTTGCCCTCAATTATATCGATGCACGCCGAATGCATGCAGAATGCACGCATGAGCGCATGCTTGGACGAGGCCCCCCTCCCCTTTCCGCAATGGGGAGCATAGCAGTCTGAAATGTGTGCTCAGTGACCGCCCAATTCGAACTGCTGAGACGAGCGCCTCAGCAGAGCGAAAAGAAATTGCTGCCTCTGCGCGTCCATGTCCTCTGTACGTGCACTCGGAAGAGACGGGAGAGCAAGGCGCAACGGCCGCGGCTCTGCGCGTCTTGGCTCAGGGCCCGGCACACGCTGGGATAGGAGTTCACTGCCAGGGCCAGGGCCTCACTACGAGTAAACTACGCTTTTCAGCCTAGCGCCAGCCAGTGCCAGCCAGTGCCAGCCAGTGCCAGCTCAGCTCAACTGGCTTGTGCAAACGCCCTTGCAATCGAGTCATGGCCAATGGCAGCAGGAGCATCTCGACACGACATGCGACGAACGGCCTCCCCTCCCTCGCTTCACTCCACTCCCTCGCTTCACTCACTCTCGCTCACTCTCGCTCTATCTCTTCCGCTCTCTCTGTCCCTTCTCGCAGCACGGGCTGCAGGATCGACCGTGGTCGTTTGCTCCGAGACCGGGAGTATCTGTTGCGCGCAGTATGCGCGGAGTTCCAGAAGGCCCCCACTCCACCGCTGCCCCTCTCCCTCTTGGCTCTTTGCCTCTACGCCTTCAGGTGGATACTTACCACCGTGGGCTCATCACCTCGTCGAACTTTGCCAAGGCGTGGCAGCAATCGCAAGCATTGCTATGAAGGTCTTTCGCATGATCTGTGACGGTCTCGTCTTGCATGACAATGTTTGAGGCCATAGGCCCCTGTCCTGCCATATGACGACCGAAAGCATTGCACATTCATCAGCTCGTCCCGACTCGTCTAAACCGTACCACTGGAAAGTCGCGCGAGTGTGGGGAGATGCAGGCAAAGACCAATCGATTGTGCCACATACCCCAGCAGCCACCATGCAGATAATCTTCGAAGCACGGCCTCTACGCGCTGTCGAATTCCTTGATCCGGATTCCTGCCGAAGTGCCGAATTACCAAGTCAGCCGCCGCTAAGCATCCGGAGCAGCACAGTAGACAGTTAAATGCCAGATCGATGTTCAGCAGATCTGTGACAGACGCACCTTTCACTGGGTTCAAACATAGAGCAGAAAGCAGAAGTGCAGAAGAGTTCGATGTAACGCTTTTCGATGTGCTCACTATCAGGTCAGTATCAGGACAAGCAGCTTACGCAGAAGGATCAGCAACTGCACGCATGCATAGAAAGCATGGAAACCAGATGTCCTCAGTACCGTGAGCTATCACAACCGATTTCTTATGCCGGGTTTTATCGCGTGGGGCAAGACTGCTTTCTATCAAACCTCTGAGCAAGTGGCGACCCGCGAGTCATGAGTGGTACAGGCAAGTACAGTGCGCATGCGTATGCACGTGTTTGGGTAGGCTGGCTCCATGTAGCACCAGTTGAACCGTTGATTTTGCCTTGCAGAGTGGCTGCGGAGAAGGCTTTGTCCAGCGGACAGTTTGTATTTCAGAATCGAGCGGAGTTCGAACGCCGCCTGAAAACAGAACGGGCGGAGCGACGGAGGAGATGAGACCACGAGTCTGTGAGAGTTTCCGCTTCGTTCGTTGGACTCGTTGGAGGCCTTGGCCAGCCTTGGCTTGCAGTACGGCCAGCCGGAGGCCGCCCGCATCGCAGTGTCCATCGCGGCCGCAGAGCGGTACCGCGCCCCCTTCTGCTGCAGGTGGATGATTTGCTACAGTACTGCCAAGTCACCGACGATGGCTACGTGCATTACAAAGTGCCTTGCTCACGCTGCCCCGACACCCTCTTGTGTGTATTTTGAGAGGAGCTCAGTGCGTTCCTGTCCCCGCAGCAGCCCCGAGCCAAGCAGAGCCAGACGCTCAGAGCCCCCAGTTGAGCGTGTGGCAGCGCAGGCACTAGAGCCGCGCAAGATCTTCGAAGGGGGGGCGTCTCCTTTTCGCGCCCCCCCCCCCCTCCCGCCCCCGGGCCCCGCGGTGTCTCGCTCTCTCGTGTCGGCTTTATGCGAAGACCTGAGCACCGCAACCGAGGTAGCTTGAAGCAGACGCTCTACCCAGCCGAGGCTCCTTGGCCTCAGCTTTCGTCGCTTTCGCTTTGGTCTCAGTTCCCGAGGTGGATTCTCCGCTGCCGCAGGACCAGCACCACGGTTTCTTCGTGGCGCGAACGGAAGACATCCGAAAGGCTTGGGGCTTGCCGGCGAATCGGCTACGATGAAGAAGGGGCAGCGTAAGTGGCTTTACACAGGTTTATTCACTCTGGGAACGTGGCCGCATCTCGAACGCGCAGTTCAAAGACGGGTTGCAGAGCAGGGGACCCTGAAGCTCATTTCTCCCTCACTGGCTGCCTCTGGTTTTGTGAGGTGCTGGTGCACCCTCTCCGTTGCCAGAAGAGCTCGACCGGTTGCTAGTGACGTGCGGGGACCGCAAAGAGCGTTTCAAGCGAGACGTTGCACGTCGCGGAAGGTACGGCCCAGCGCGGTCCTTGCCCTTCAGTCCCTGGCCCGAAAAAGGGGAGGCCCCGGAGGTGAAGACGTGCTGTACGTCTTTGCATCGAAGGCAAGCTGATGTACGCGCTGCAGATCGACGCGAACGACGGGCGTCGAGCAAGGAACGTGCCGCTTGGCTGAAGAGGCTTGCTTTGGGACGGGGATGTTCGTGATGTTCGTAGTGTCGGCGTGAGAGGTTGGGGGTGGCCCCTGCGGCAAGCGCCTGAGACGGCGTCTGAAGAGCCGCTTGTGGCGCGGAGAGCTGCGTGTGTTGGAGGTTCTCTCGGAGAGCCGCCGTTGGGGGCCCGCCTTTGTTTGGAGCGAAGAACTCGGCGTTGTGCGCCCGTTGGGGGCAGGTGCGGGTGCCGCGGGCGGAGCGCCCTCGGAGCTGCCCCTGGGCCAGCAGCAGCCGAGAGAGGAGAGGTGAGAGGTGAGCGGAGGAGCTAAGATTTCTTGGACCCGGCCCTGGCTCCCGGGTCCCGAGTCGTAGCCAGACAGCCTGAGAGCATTTCGTACTCCTTGATGGAACTGAAGCCGCGATCTGCGACGCACTTAGACTAAGGCGCTTTCATGGTTCCTGTCTCGGCCCGCCTTCGTCCACTGCAAGGCCAACAATGAGGGCGCGGAGTCAACTTCTCGAGTGTAACAGTGTAACCCGAACGCCAGTCTATGTGACGAGCTGCCCGTGCCTCGAAGCTTGCGGCAAGCCGGTAAGTGCGCTGCTGCGCTGCTGCGAGAGGGGCCCTGCCTGCCCAGGGCGAACCCAGGCTCCTTGCGCCAGGCGGGGCGACACAGTGGGAGAGGTCCTCGCGGAGCGTCCAAGCACCAGCCTTGGAGGCACTCTCTGATTTCGTGGACGGTCACATCCCAGCAGCAGCTCGGACTGGACCTTTGTGAGCACGGAGAGATGCCTTTGCGGCGATTCTCAGGTGACCTTCCGTCTGCAGCTGCAGCGTCGGGAAGCCCATAAGTCATAAGTGCCGAACCAGGAGAGGACGGAAGACAAAAGCCTTCAGATGAGTGATGTCGGACGTCATGGGGGTGGGCGCAGGCGAGGACAGGACGTTCAACCCAAACCACCAACTTCACGGCAACAGGACGGCACGGCCACTGTTTTTTTTTGTGCTGTTTTCTGAGGCTTCGGAGTGCCTTTGACGCCGGAGCTGGAGAAGAGGATCCGCACGCACGAGCCCGGCAACCCGGCTCCGGGTCGCCCTTGCCACCTTGCTAGGGGTGTACATGTATTTGTATCTGTATCTATATAATCAGGCTGCCTGGTAGTTCTAGTGGAAGTGGCATCTTTTGCAATTGCTGAAGAGGGCCTAGTCGGGCCTAGTCGAAAGATTCGCTGCCCACATCAGCATGCCATTCCGATGCTCGTTGCTGGCCTCCGCTTAAGTGTTGCTCAAAAAGCCAAACCTGGCGTGAATCACTGTCTGCTTCTGTAAGCTTTGAAGCCTTGGTCTTGAACATGTCTTGTATAGAACGCTGCTATTTAGGGCCCTTGAGCTTTACGCTTAGCTTCGTAGTGCATTGGGAAAGGACCGCCAATTTCAATTTGGTAGCGGAGCTGGTACCCCTCGGTGGGACCAACCGAGCGGGCCTTAGTACCATAGGATCGTGTGGCCTGGGCGACCCCTGATATCGACCCATCGCATCCCCCGTCTGCGTTCCCATATCCGTTGGTCATACTTGACAATGAGCGTGGTTGGCCTACGTTTCTTTCATGGTGCTGTCTCGGGTACTCCTTTGGAGACCCGAAGTGGGTCGTACATATCGATGGAAAGCCCATCACACTCCATGACTGGTAATTTCGGACCGCGATGCGGCTGAAGCTCTATGAGGATGCAATCCGCGCCAAGACGCGATCGGACTCCGAGAGTGAGGTCGAGGCTGCCAGCCCGACCCGCACCTCAGCCACTGCACCCGCCGGAGACCCAGAGTATAAGTTTCCTACCCAGAAGGGAGGAAAGGCGCAAGACAAGGCTGGAGGCTTGTGTGCCCCATCGGGCAACGATGCTGAACCACACGCCAACATGGTCAGCGATCAGAGCGCCCTGTCTAGCAGCACGCAGATGGAAGGTGGCAATCGCAGGTTTGCCTTAAGGCAACACAAGGGCAGTACTTACGAGGAGGTTTCCCGTAAGATAGAGTATGTGACTTGGGCTATGGCGTGAAGCCCGACAACACGGACGCGTGACTTCCTAACCTGCTTGAATAGATATTGTACCATTAATCCGGATTCAGGAGGCCACCCCTATAGGGAGACGCGTGCATCAGTAGGTCGAGGGAACCTACAAGCCTAGGCACAAGGCGAAGCGCCCGAAGAAGTTGCCACCGAATGAATCGATCCATCGGTGCGCAAACTGCACAGACTTCACGTACAAAGGAGGTTCTGCGAACTTCGTGCGCTAAACCTCCAGGGACTGCGGCCACCTGCCCCAGGAGAAACGGGAGCACGTGTACACTATGGATCCCGCGGTGTGCCGCCACACCGCCACGGACCATAGAGGAAGTTCTGGGAGCGTTCTGGAGCATTCGTGGGCGAAGTGCCCTAGGAGTTCCACAAGGAAAGGAAGGCAGTAGCCTGGAAGCGACCGAGCATGCGCTTCCCACGGTTGAAGCCGTCATGGCTGACGACGCGACCGCCGACCTCAACCCGAGGCGGTGGCTTTGTTTCTCCTTGTCAGCCGGATGGCTTTGGTTTGGCTAAAAGACTGGTGCCATGAGCTGGAGAATTCATCTTTGCCGCTTACCAAGTACCTCAGGAGCACTGTTTACTGACCTAAAGTGCCTCAAAGGCTTGTGAGAGGTCAACAGATCTCCTTCGGTTGTTGCAAAGCCGCACGCTCGTGAGCTTTGGGTCAATCTTGTGGTTTGTGCTCTTAGCCATGAGTGACATCGCACCCTTACGAGCTCTCGCTGTCTGCAGAGGATACGAATTCGGGGCACTGCTTTGCACGCTGAGTTGTTGACTGATTTTGCCAGATGGGATGAGTTGGGGCGTCTTTGTGGGAAGGGGGGGTCACCTGTGTCTTTTTCTTGGGGGTCACTTGTGTCTTTGTTTTTGGTGTCACTTGTGTCTTTTTTGCTGGTTCGGAAGCAACACTCTCGAACGAGCGGCCTCCGGGAAGGCTAACCTGACAGCCACCCCAATCAGGCCGAAGCCCTACAAGGAGTAAACCCAGAGCGAAGCCCCAAAACGAGTAAACCCGACAGAAACCATAATGAAAGAAGGCCCAATCCCTAAAAGAAATAAACGGACCTCGAAACCCTAAAGGGAGTAAACTCAGGCCAAAGACTTAAAAGGAGTAAACCCAGTTCGAGATCCTAAGGAAAGAAGGCCGACGCCGAAACCTTGAAAGAAGAACGGAGTAAACCGACCCCGAAACGTAAGCTTGCAAGAAAGGCCGCGAAAATGGGTAAACCCTGGCCGAAGCCCTAAAAATTTGTGAGCCCAAACCGATACCCTGAAAAGGAGTAAGCCCAAACAGAAACCCTAATGAAACAAGGCCCTGTCCTTAACAAGAGTAAACCCGCAGCGAAGCCTGAAAGGAGTAAACCCAAATCGCAACCCTGACGAAAGAAGGCCCAATCGCTAAGAGGAGTAAACCCAGAGCGAAGCCCTAAAAAGAGTAAACCCAGAACGAAACCCTGCTGAATGAAGGCCCAAGCCTTATAACGAGTATACGGACCCCGAAACCCTGAAACCTAAACGGAATAAACCGACCCCGAAACCCTAAAAGAAGTGAAAGGTAAGCTTGCAAGAAAGCCGAAACCCGAAAAGGAGTAAACCAAGGCGGAAGCCCTAACAGGTGTAAGCTTAGACCGATACCCTAATGAAAGAAGGGCTGAAAGAAGGCCCGACCGTCTTAGGGCGCAAACGGACCCCGAAACCCTAAAAAGAGTAAACCCAGGCCGAAACCCTAATGAAAGAAGGTCCAATCCTTACTGACAGAAGGCCCTGTCTCTAAAAAAGGAGTAAGCGGACCCCGAAACCCTAAGACGAATAAACCCAGACCGAAACCCTACAGAAAAAAGGCCCAGGCCCAAGCCCTAAAACCGAAACGAAATAAACCGACCCCGAAACCCTAAAAGAAGACCCTAAAAGGAATAAACCCAGGCCAAAGCCCTAAAAGGAGTAAACAGGATGCGAAATCCCCAGGAAAGAAGGCCGACTCCTGAACCCTGAAACTTAAACGGAGTAAACCGACCTCGAAACCCTAAAAGAAGTGAAAGGTATGCTTGCAAGAAAGCCGAAACCCTAAAAAGAGCGAACCCAGGCCAAAGCCTAAAAGATGTCCACCCACAGCGAAGCCCTAAAAAGAGCGAACCCAGAACGATACCCTAATAAAGAAAAACGCCCAGGCCGAAACCCTAAAACTTGGGAACGGAACCCTAATGAAAGAAGGTCCAATCCTTAATGAAAGGTGGCCCAATCCCTAAAAGGAGTTCACCTATGCCAAAGCCTTAGAAGGAATAAACCCAATTCGAAAGGTGTAAACCCAGAACGAAACCCTAACAAGGAAAAAGGCCCAGGCCCAAGCCCTAAAACCTAAACGGAATAAACCGATCCCGAAACCCGAAAAGAAGTGAAAAGGTAAACTTGCAAGAAAGCCGAAACCTTAAAAGCAGTAAACCCAGGCCGAAGCTTTAAAAGGAGTAAACCCAGAGCGAAGCACCAAAAGGAATAAAGCCAGAACGAAACCCTGATGAAAGAAGGCGCAAGCCTTGAAAGGAGTAAACGGATCCCGAAACCCTAAAACGAGTAAGCCCATCGGCCGAAACCCTATTGAAAGAAGGTCCAATCCTTAATTAACGAAGGCCTAACCCCCAAAGGGGGTTAACGGACCCCGAAGCCCTAAAAGGAGTAAACCCAGGCCGAAGCCCGAAAAGAAATAAACCCAGATCGAAGCCCAAGGCCCAGGCCCAAGCCCTAAAACCTAAACGGAATAAACCGACCCCGAAACCCTAAAGGAAGTGAAAGGTAAGCTTGCAAGAAAGCCGAAACCCGAAAAGGAGTAAACCAAGGCGGAAACCCTAAAAGGTGTAAGCGTAGACCGATACCCTAGTGAAAGAAGGGCTGAAAGAAGGCCCAACCGTCTTAGGGCGCAAACGGACCCCGAAACCCTAAAAACAGAAACCTAGGCCGAAACCCTAATGAAAGAGGGTCCAATCCTTAATGACAGAAGGCCCTATCCCTAAAAAGGAGTAAGCGGACCCCGAAACCCTAAGACGAGTAAACCCAGACCGAAACCCTAAGGAAAAAAGGCCCAAGCCGGAACCCTAAACCTAAACGACCCCGAAACCCTAAAAGAAGACCCTAAAAAGAGTAAACCCAGGCCAAAGCCCTAAAAGGAGTAAACAGGATGCGAAATCTTGAGGAAAGAAGGCCGACTCCTGAACCCTGAAACCTAAACGGAGTAAACCGACCTCGAAACCGTAAAAGAAGTGAAAGGTATGCTTGCAAGAAAGCCGAAACCCTAAACAGAGCAAACCCAGGCCAAAGCCTAAAAGATGTACCTCCACAGCGAAGCCCTAAGAGGAGCAAACCCAGAAGGATGACCTAATAAGGAAAAACGTCGAAGCCCAAACCCTAAAACTTGATCTGGGTAAACTGACCCCGAAACCCTAAAAAGAAGCGAAAGGCAAATTGCAAGAAAGCCGAAAGCCTAAAAGGAGCAAACCCAGGCCGAAGCCCTCAAAGTACTAAACCCAGGGCGAAGCCGCAAAAGGAGTAAACCCAGAACGGAACCCTAATGAAAGAAGGTCC
>CAJNDV010001113.1:275906-289104 GCA_905221635.1 Symbiodinium sp. CCMP2456
AAGACACGTGGCTTATTTACCGTTCGTTCCTCACATGTTACCCAATTATAGCTGGAGAATTAAGACCAAGGAACACACAGCTGTCTCACTAGCCATCTAATTGTTCGTAGGCTTACGAGATGATCCTATTTATTGGATGTGTGGTTATCTTGTGTGCTTTATCTAATTGAAAAGAAGGGTAGCGGAAGCACGCCTTCGTTTCATTTGAACAAAAGCAGCTTCCTTGTTTTTATCTTTTTGGCCTGATTATTTGTTGTGGTTCTGTTGTTGAGTTTTCTTCATTCACTACACGCTTCGTTTGCCGTTCGTTTCACCGTTCAATCAACAACAGATTCACGGCACGATACGAACCATGCTTACATTTCATTCCGTGATGTTTTAATGTATTAAAATAGGACTGAATAGTTTACTTCTTATATCCTCACCTTACAGTCTCACACTTAGGAACTAAACATAGAATATGAGGTAGAACGAAGTGAATACGCAAAAACTGTCCATGAAGAGCACACTGTTTGCAAGCTTAATAATCGTCCGATGGCTTCATGGTCTCATCACCTAACAAAGACTAACGACCCTTGAGGAGCGATTCTCGATCATGAGTGGGATTCTGGCTCACAGTTAACCTATTATGACCGGATAACACCAATCTCACCACCAGTGAATGTTGTATCATCATGTGTGAACTGAATGGGTGTTTCATGTTTCCCCTTTCGTTCAAAATGTCCTACCTGTAATTAATGAGTACAAACAAAGGAACGAAGTGGATGCGTGTTTTACTTTATCAAACTTCAGCAAAAATACGAGCGAAAGGAGAAAGCACGCATTACATTGCAGCTCACCTCATATCCTCAGCACACAGTAGAACACCTGTAATAATAAAGTGTAGCGTGAGCGGCACCCGTGTGTTGCATTTACATGAAACAAAGATAAAGGGAGGAGGACGTTGTGGGAACCTATGGGTTGTAGTGTTCGGCAATGACTTACCAAGGAAGATCACACACGGAATTATCAATATACCGGAAAGCGCTCAAGCCCTCCAAGTTGCGAAGCATCATTGCAGACGAGTAACCTTGGATGACTGGAGTTAGGGAACAAGCTTTACACAGCAACGCATATGCAACTGGTTTTCGGAAGCTACTTGCCGACCTCTGCGCGGACAGCAGAGCATGTGCAGCAGTGTTTCTCGGATTAATCAGCAGCTGCATGTCCATGAGCCCAAAACGTGGATGCACAAGCTTCCAGTCAGACTGCAGGCGCCACTCACTCGGAGTCTGAAGCCTTCAAACCGGGACCGTGACCACACAAACCTAACGAGAACTGGCCGGACGCTTCTGCATGGCAGCAGGGCGCTTCAACATCTTCTTGGCTCTGCCAAGGACGTTTCTGCGCCGGGAAATGCGAATCGGGACATAGAGTGCAGATTATTGTTGTAGAAGTTACACATTTCGTCTACCCAAAAGCGATGCGACTTGGGACGGAGGTTGTTAAGAAAGAAATTGAGGCTGCGAACCCACGCATTGAAGGACTCGGATACATTTGTTCGGACGTTACGACAACGCCTTTTCTCGGAAGGCGTCAACCACGTAGTAGCGAATGGGGCTGAAATCTGGTGCATGCTTCTTCTGAGCGGCATACTGTTGGAAATGGCAGATATCGTCATGAATCAGCAAGTCGGCCTCGACCTGGTCCATGTTGAGGAGACGTACCTTGTCCTTGTTGTTCTCGTTCTGGACATGCTCCACGGCTCCAAGGACTCTCCGACTCGAGGGATCCACTGCAAAATGCCAACCGGCAGTTCGTTGCGGGAGAACGACCCGTGGAATCCTTCGACCGGCAAGTGCAACTGCGATCATGCTCTCGAAGGATCTTCTTGCGTGGGTGCCCTTTAAGTCGCACCGTCCTTGGGGGATCGGATGGGCATAGGGCACGGTGGATGCCAAAGTGGCCATCAGCATCCACCGCCTCCGATGGCGGAAAGAGGAGGACTTGATCCATCTTGGTCATGTGCGCCGCGGGGTAGCCGATGTTGAAGCTGATCGCCTGCTTTGGGGTCCTTTGGGCAACAGCAAAGCCTTCGATCGCACGCAGAAGCAGCTCTCGTAGACGACGTCCTGTCGGAAGTCTATCGTCACCGCTATGGTAGAGGTGTAGCACAGCTGCTTCCTGCCATGGCGCAAGCTTTCCCCTCAAGAAGCGAAGATATGTAAGCTCCAGGAAGGGAATGGAGAAAGCGGTCTTCGATGTGACGAAAAAGGCACCCGTGCTCCTCATGTCCTCCAAAGACATGGTGTTGATCAACTCTTTTCCGAGTGTGACCAAGTTATGCCGAATGGTGTTCCGGCACATGTTGCATTGCTTGGAGATGGTCGCTATGTCGGTAATCGATTTACTCCCGATCAGAATCGCACTGACAAGCTTTTCCTTCCTGATGAAGAGTTTCTTCTCGCAAACAGGACACACGTCACGAGGGAAGATGAAGGAATCTTTCTTCTTGCCGTCCTTGTGGATCTTCTTGTGGAAGGAGGCGCAGGGCTTCTTGAGGGTTGCCGGGCGCTTCATGGCAAGCACAGGACTACGGAAGGAACTAAAAGATGAGGAGCCACTGGACAAGTGATAGAGTCAGCGGCAATCATTTCATGAGGAGCACTCACACAAAGACGCATGCGAACCTGCTGAAGAGGTCATCCTTTCGTGTCCGGAATTCACAGAGATCGCCTCTATAGCGTTGCCATCTTGCCCAGAGCCAACAAAATGATGGTGAAACGTCTACTCGTGCATGTTACGGGCAGCCTCCTCATCCGGATCATCTTGAGGAACGGCGCGGCCTGTTCCACTTGACGTTGCTCGAGCTGAGCATTCGGTCTCCATGGGCATGGGCATCTTTGTGGTCAATCGCCTTTTACCGCCAGGGATGTTGAAGGTTCCGAGTCTGCGTGGCGGATTGGTGCAAGCGACGGGTAAGGCTTCTGGATGTGGCACTGGTACCCGGTTTTCTTCATCGGTTGATGGCGAAGATGGCAGAACCCTCATCGTAGATCTCAAAGCGAACTCCTGCACCCGCGAGGAAATGGTACTATTGACATCCCGAAGATACGTCTCGGGCCGACCTGCGAAGCGCAGTTGCTGCATGCCTTCCTCCATGAGATTCTGCTCCCACTCGATATCTTGTTCGAAGGTGGGGGGGTGTTCCTGGATACCCACTTTATACTTGGCATACTGGGGCTTGTCGCGGTCTGTGAACAAATCGACATGCAAGCCTTCCTCCTGGATGCAGTGGATGGGTGATGCTTCCTCCTGACTAGGCAACCGCAAATAGAATGCACGCTTTCCGAAAATCAGAACCATGCAGCGCTTCAAGATCGCCATCACGTCCGCTCGCTTGTACGAGTCGAAGAACTTCCTCGTAATTTGGGAGAATTCCTTTGATGTAATGGTGGTCTGTCCCTTCTCCAATTGTGGTTCGTCCTCCTCCAGAAGCTCGTTCGTGGCAACAGCACGCATCCCGTTGCGGACCAACTTCACATCAGTGTAACGACTGCTGCAGTTCTGGTCCTCCTCTGCCGTGAGCCACGACTTGAGATCCGCGGCATCGATCTTATCCATGGATGGATCGTCCAAAATGAGCCCTTCTTGAATCCGCCCGGTCTTGTGCCGAAAATTATCAATCCCTTTTGCCCGGCGCCATGCCGGTAGAACTGCCTCCAGCTCCAGCCGACGAATGTGATAGCGCCCCAAAGCTAAACTCAGAACGATCAGTAGGGGTGTCTTTCCCACCCCCGGCCAGCCAATTGCTAGTACTCCATAGGAAGTCAGCAAAGGCCCAATCAAAGGCACCAAGAACTCCCCCATGAGTGGCTTCAGACTTCGCACTGTAAAGGGAAAGAAGGTCGAGGGAGTTGCCCCCACCGTGCCTTTTGACTTGTTCTGAGCCATCCGGATGACTTTGCCTTCTGGCCAGCCAGCTATGGGTGAGCCGCTGTCTGGCCGGATATTGGTAAGAATCCACAGACATTGTTGATTCTCCGAGTCATCCTCCGGCGCATACATATTGACGAACTTGACACCCTCGCGAAGTTCGTCTTCTTCCGCCCTCCAGATCGCGGACGCAGCGCGCTTTATCTCCTTCTCTTTGTGGGCCAGGGACCACCAAACCACATGATGACCGGGGAGCTGATCAAGCAGAGCATGTACGGCTTTCTTCCATGCCCAGGGTCCCTGTCGATGTGCGGGGAACAAAGGTTGGCCACTGCACAGCTTTTGGCGTCTTTCACACTGACCTTGGTGGGAAATTTGAGCACGCGAAGGACGTCCATGGTACCGTCCTCGTGGTTGTGCATGATGTAGGAGATGGTACAGCCGTGAGGAAGGTCAGCCTCTGACGGCTGCAACAGTGCCGGAAGGCCAGAGTGATCCAGTTCAGAAAGCCTTTGACATATGGAGGACACATTTCCAAACTCGGAAATGCTCTTGTGTAGGTCCAGCACCATCTGGCACTGCTTGGCGGCGACGTCCTGCCGGCACACATACTGCTGGAAGGTGTCAAAGGACAAGTCAGCAGGTACAAGAGGAGGTGACTTGCTCAGGTAAGCCGGTTTGTTCAAGTCCACCAAGCTCCACTGATTTGAGCCGTACTTCTTCATGGCCTCATCCAGAATCCTCCCGTTGGAGTTCATGATGACCAAGGCCAGAGAGCGGAGGACGCTATACGATGGGAGAACGATGGTGTGCGACTACACTACAACTGAGCCAAGTAAGGCCGGTGAAGGTTGCAGGTGGTACATCAATGGCTTCGAATCTGCGTATAGAGAGAGTGCACTCACTAAGATACGAATGCCGACATAGACTCTCTACGGCCGTGTTTTCTGATCCCGATACCTTCAGGTCTTACGGAGTCACGGTCGTCAGAGGTTCACGCCCAGCGCTTCGTTGGCCGCGAACAAGTCGTTCGTGACTTCAAGAAGATTTGACTGAAGCTCTTTAATTTCCTGCCTGAGAGCACTTTTGCTAGTCGAGCCCGACGAAGATGAGGAGCTGGAGCTGGAATCTGAATCTTCGGCCTGGTCGCCAGTGTTGATTGGCACGTCCTCGTAGCACTCGTCAACGTCCATCTCGTCCACGCTCGCGTTCTCGCTGATGCGATTGTCGCCGCGCTCGTTTCCGTCCTGGTCGTTGCCGGGGTTGCCACCGTTCGTCTTCGCGTCCATTTGATCGTCCATGGCCTCGTCCTTCTTCATGTTGGAGGTGCCGCCGTCCATGGGGTCGTCCTTCTTGTTGTCGGCATTCGAATCCATGCTTTTGTGCTTCTTGATGTTCATGTTCTCGATCATGTACGCGTCCGTCTCGGTGTTGGGGTTGTTGCGCTCGTCCTTCTTGTTGGTCTCCTGATCTTCGGGCTGTCCTTGATTGCTTTGGCTTCGGCGGGTGCGCACTGCCTTTTGCTTTTCAGCAAAGTGCGGAGTAGTCTGAGCTCAGCTTCCTGATTCCAAGTGACACTCTTCTTCACATCTACCGCGTTCCGCGTATTGTTGATCATGACTCGCACATCTTGCTTGGACACAGGGCGGCGTGATTGATGGACGGGCACCCGACCCGCATTGATGGTGTTGAGCAGCTCGTCGAGGTTGGGGGGTGACGACACATCTTTGCGTGGGTATTCATCTGATGGTGCTGCGGCCGCGGCCGCTGCCGGCTCGAGCGATAGCAGAACCCGCTGGCCATCAACAATAGCTTTCCCGGATACCTGAAAGGGCAGCATGTCTGCCAGTGAAACGGGTGAAACGTTGCCGCGCTAGGGTGTTTGACTTGCTTTTAGCCGAAATCAGCACATATTTATCCTTTGATGCCTCTTTGTCATCTCTGCCCTCAATGCCTCGGAGGCTCTAGGCTGCTGCTGTATCGCACTTCAGAATGTCGGAGGTTGTAGGCCGAGACTGTTACACTAACACCCTCCAAGTTGCGACACACTAACAACCTCCAAGTTGCACCGGATTGCCGTCGAGGGACCTGCAGCGGGCATTTACAATTTAATAAATCTTAGTCCGCCAACCGCTAGCCGGGAACGCCGCATGCTGAAACCCCAAACCCGAAACTACACGCCTTAGGACCTTTGCATTCCCTAAGCCCTCAAGTCGCCAAGTCCTGAAACTGCAAACCCCGTTCACACGTACTTCAATCGGCTGATTGAAATACAATCGGCCCCGGCCCAGAATCCAAGATCCAAGATGCCCCCAGAAAGTTTTTCAGCTAATCTTGGATTCCGGGGCCCTGCCTGATTGAATATCAATCGGTTGATTGAACTTCAGTCGGACTGGGCCCTGGAATCCAAGATTGCCCAAAAAACTTTCCCGGTGCATCTTGGATCTTGGATTCCGGGCCGGGGCCTATTGTATTTCAATCGGTCGATTGAAAATCAATCGGGCAGGGGCCGCGGTATCCGTTATTTTCGGGCAAGCTTGGATCCCAGGACTCCTGCCCGGTTCAACCTGGTTTGATTCAGGGCATCGTTGGAGCCGTGAATCAAACCAGGTTTTTAAACGAGAACGTGTGCGAACCTTGAATCACACCAGGTTTCTGCAAAAGAACGTGTGGGAACCCATCCAACGACAGGTTCCCACAGCGTCCTTTTCTGAAGATAAAATACAGTGAATGCATGCTTCGTTTTTTATTTACATGAAACACACGCCAAATGATTTACTACCGTCGTGTTTCTATTTCGCTGATGAATTTGTCATGGAACGAAGTGTAAGCACGAAATAAATACGCGAAATGAACGAAACAGGAACGAAATAACAGATTTTGGAAAAGGTGTGTTGTGGCGCGTGCTTTGTTTAAATGAAATACGCACGATTGGATTACTTTTCATTGATTTGTTTTGTTTCATTTCAACAAACCACGAACAACACACACCCAACCTTCAAGATTAAACCATTACAGTTATAGGTGTTTCTAACGGTTGTGTCTCGATAGCAGGAGTTCCAAGGGTAAGAAGACCTAATTTTATAATGTGTGAACGAATAAAGGCGAAACACAGAAAACGTGTTTTCGCTTTCTTCGTTCCGCATTATCTAAATTCGTCGCTTTTGCCTTGTTCATTGAATTATCTCTTTTGTCTTCGTTCTTTTCACGCTTTCATTACATTCCATTGTAACAGAACTAAGCACGATAAGACAAAGGGTTTGAACAAGCCTGGATGTGATGTGAGCGGTTATACCAAAACAACCAGGTATAAACAAATAAATCACGAGTGACAAAGGAATGCGTGGTTTTATTATACACAGCACCTTGGGATCTGGGTTATAATGGTTCAAGAATCTTCTAGTTGTAATTGGTTGCTGGTGGTGGTGAGTCAAAGGGCAAGCGAAAAAGACCTAATGTTAATAAGGCCAACAAGGAACAACGATGCGCGTGTTTTCCTTCAGTAAAATTAGTTCCCTGCGTTGTGTTTTCGTTCATCGTTCGTTCATTAATTTGGTGTATGTATTTCACTACATTACAAATGAGTGAAGTGACTGGAACGAAGCAAACAACACAGTAAACTTTACAGATATATCGTTCTACCACTATTTTATTCCTGTAATTGGGGGGTTAGTATCTCTGTGGTGCGTCTTTTGTAAGCAAATAAAACAAGGGAATGAAAAGGACGCGCGTTTACTATCTAAAATCAGCGCAGCACAGCACACAACAATAAAGCCGCAACAAAACGACTAAATCAAACCGCAGAAAACACGCGTTTCACTTGTTTTTCCGTATTTTAATTTAATGCTTTTGGATCCATGGACTCCACGGTTCGCTTCTTTGCAGTTGAATCCACAGTGGGGCTCATGTGTGCTTTGGTGTTTTTTGAGACAAGTTTACACATGTGATTCCTTTCCCGGTTCCCAATTTCGATTCCTGATTTTCCTGAAAGCTCTGCTGTTGGGTCTTTGAATGGGCTAGTTTCATGTGTGAATGGCTGCTATTGTTTGTGGTCGTTGTCATGCTAATCCTCTTTCTGTGCGCTAGTAGTCGTGTTTATGTGGTTGCAGAAGCAAGCAGTAAGGTGGTGAAGGTGATAGTGCCGCTGCCATCGGTCTTGCCCTGTTGCCACAATCACCGCTCGGCACAACACAGAACTTTAAGGCACTGCCGGCCCTTTCCGTCTGGAATCGCAAGTTGTCTCCGAACTCTAAGAACCACTTTCCGACCATTGCGTTCCTGCAGCTGCATGTATCGCCCAAACCCTCAATGAAGCTGAAGAAAAGCGATGAAGTCATGTAGCTTTTGTGCTGGGTGCGCACAGCAGCATCTGTTGTGAAATAAACCGATACGCAACAAGGCCGAAACCACAAGTATATCATGCAAACGTTCGGCGTCAGTCACGCAACAGCATGTCGAACTGCCAAGTTCTTTCAACCACCATTTTCCAAGCGACTCCAGTAGGTCGCACGCGGTCGAGCTGCGGCTTGTTGTCCTTGATATTACTTCATTGCCGAATTTGTTGTTCTCAAGTCGTGCACTTGCTAACACCCACAAACGAAGATGATGTGCTTTGTTTTGTTCCGTAGTGCCTTCTGCTGCTGCTGCTGCTGCTGCTGCTGCGGCTGCTGTTTCTGTAGCCTGGAGTTTTTGTGATGTGTTACTGCTGGTGTCCGCGCTGCCACTGGTAATGATGCTGTTGCAATCTCATGCAGCTCCATCATTGTATATCATTGTCCTTTCAGGAAATCTTTCCTCGCCTTGACGGCGAGTCTGTTACTGATTTGGACAAGCCCTCGGTCATCTACAAGTACAGAGGCCTCTGAAGTTTAGCTCAGGACGCGGGAAGACAGGTTCTTCGGTTAGGGTTCATTTCATCAAGTGTGCGAGGTCACCACGTTGTCTGTGCCTCCTCGGGAGAGCCCAACTCCAACCTTTCAGAACGGAAGTGCCACTTTCTGAACACGCCGCAGAGATGCTATGGTATGCTTTGAATGCTATGAAATCTGGAGACCTGCAGGGCGCGTGAAATGTAGGCGATCGGTTCTGCTCTGTCATGTACTTCTGTTTCCGAGATGTCCATCTCAGTGGAGCCTCTCACTTAGTAACTTTTCGACATAGGCCACCCAAGCAGACGCATGTTTTGCATTTACGTTCTTTCCACAGTCCCGCTC
Organism: Symbiodinium sp. CCMP2456; assembly: GCA_905221635.1. Classification (NCBI taxonomy): domain Eukaryota; class Dinophyceae; order Suessiales; family Symbiodiniaceae; genus Symbiodinium; species Symbiodinium sp. CCMP2456. The sequence continues at coordinate 285,035 of CAJNDV010001113.1, forward strand.
GGGCCCCCTCATCCGCAGACGCCAAATTCATTCGAAAAGAGTATAGTATAGGCAGAATAAGGTTTAGATACCTCTTTCCCGCCACATTCCATTTTGTATATTTTGGGAGCCTAATGCTTAGTGATGCCTGGTGCTCTTTCTCTGTTGTGGTGTCATTTTGTGCACACACACCCAAGGGAGTTCATGTTCTCGTGTGTAGCAATCTGCGAAAGTACGGAATGAGCCTTCCGACATGTCCAAGAGTTCAATTTGCTAAGTATGCCCCGTACAACTACCCCAAGATTCCGCAAGATTGCGATGAACAACTACATGAAACAGCTGAACCTGCAGAGTCATGAAGTTGTTGGTCTGTACGCACCTACCTGAGCAACCGCCGACAGAGCCTTCATCCAGCCACCGGCTGGTTGTGGTTGTCAGGTGTTCTGACGCGGCAGCCGGATTCTGCGCTGTCACCGAACATCAAAGCTCTGTAGTTCAGTGAGATCTCTTCCTGGCGGAGCGCGAAACATGTTGCAGGTTGTTGTTGTTCGGGGTTGTACGTGCATGGTGGCAGGATCTCTTGTGTCCAGGAGCAAAGGCTCGTTATTCGGTCAGATGTGTCTGTGATTCTGATCCTTATCGTCCACATTGCTCCATGCAGCCAAAGATGCAATAAACTAAGCCAAACTCAGAAGTTCGGGATATGGATGTCACCGAGGCCTACACCAATAGCAGCTGCCTACAAAATTGAAGTTTCGTGTCAGGCGAAAACGCTGATAGCAACAAGGTCAACCCGATCCACCAGCTGCCATCTGCTTCATACAGAACCAGACGGACAGATCAGCAGCAATGAAATCATGGCCGCTAGAGTTTGAAGCCTCTTACAGCGCGAGCAGCCGGCGTGGCACTAGTGTACCTGCAACAGCTGTTGAACTGCATCAGCAGCCGCAAGGAATAACAGCAAGAGCCACGTCCTACTCAGAGAAACGCTTTGAATTTCCCATGTAACACCGCCAAGATGTCGTTGATTGTAAGCAGGTACCAATCGCAACAAAAAATGGTTTCAGTGGTTTCAGTCTCTACGCCCAAGTGTCAGTCGGGGCAGGCAGGTTCAGGATTTGGGCCGTCGTAGCATTGAATCTAAGCGGATACCGAAGATGCCGGAGGTCAGTATGAGGGCGGTGGTTGTAATAAGGATGCTGAGCTGCATGGAGACGATGTATCTGTGATGGGAACACAGACAGTGGCGGTTGGCGATGGTCAGATTCGAGAATCGCAGAGCGCGGGATGCTTATGAGGACCACGATGATGACGTTGTTGTTGCTGCTGCTGTTGTTGGTGCTGAGAATGTCAGTTATGGTGACGTCACTTCATCCTCATATTGTTGTGCTTGTTGAGGATGATGACGGATATAGTGTGCCGATGGTGGTTCTGATGTATTGTGTGAGTATCATTGTCATCGTCATGATAGCAGTGATGGCGTTGAGTTTGGTGAGGATGCTGCATCTGACGATGACGCTGGTGATTAACTTGAGGACGGAAGAAGCCCCATGCTATACCACGCAAGAACGGAACTCCAGAATCTGTCTCCTTCCATGAAACCTCCATCCCATGGCTCAAAAAACCCGGAACCTGAACGCAAGAAACTGCCTCAAGCCTTGACCCTCCAAAGCCCCAAACAGCCATGCGGAGGCCCCGACGTGGTTAACGGTGCCTTCTCCTTGCTGCGAAGTCTTGCCGACCAGGCAGCCCGAAACGGGAAGAGGCTTTCGTCTGCAGGCCTCTGGCTTAAAAGGCAAAAAGAATTGTTCGGATTTGCTCGCGCAGCGCTAAACTTTACGATCTGTGGGTTTAGTCTGTACTCAGTGACTTCCGCGAGGAGTCAGGAGATGACTTTGATGCTATGATAAAGTTCTTGCTCTAGGAATTTGTGCGCTTGTACACAAGCTCCGTGTTTACATCTCTGCGAACTCTTATGCAAATTGAAGACACTGGAAGACCGGATTCCCCTAACTGAAAACTCAACCAGCTGTAACAGGCCTGATTGATTGGAAAGTGGCAGAGCAAGAGCATAGTCGCTCTAGCATCCAGGGGCACCGGGAAGTCAAGCCTTCTGGGTCGGACTGCTCTCCCTCACAAGACAGCAAATGTGCGGTTGTCAATCGAAGTCCTTGTTCTCGCTGTGCAGCTGCCTCCGGGCCTCAAGGGGTCGAGACATCACTGAAGTATCGTACTGCATGTTGAAGTGTTGCTTCACGAACCTGAAACCCCAGCTAGCACCAAGCCTGCAAGACTGAAATCGAGAAGGCTAACGCCTGCACTCTATGTCTGAAGGTCGTGCGGCCGCCAGATGTCACAGAGAGATCGGGGCAATACCAGCACGGGGCGCAGTGCGGATAAACATCCGTGAAGTGAGGTGTGAAAAAACTCTTGGCACTTGGCATGCAGGCTTTGCTGCAATGCGTCCTTTATTGTTTAATCTCGAGCAGGGTCTGGTTGCCTTGATGTTGCTTGCTTACTTTGAAGACGACCAAATTTCGAAGCTGCTCATGAATAACAGCACGCTCATGAAAAATACCAAGTCCTTCGTCACTGACTGGAGGGTCTGTTTATTGTTTCGTAAATTTCGGGTTGTTTGCATATGCGTTTTGGCGGTGAGGTATAATAACATGTCTTTGTTTGCTCTGGCTCAAGACTTGCATTCATCTTTATTCGCTTGGCTGTGCATGTGTCTACCTGTTTGTGATGATGAGGTCAGTGCATTGGTGCTCGTCGGTGCATGCTCACATTAGCTTCTGCCATACACATGCATTCACGTTCCCGTGCTGGCTTGTTTGTTTGCATTTGTTCACTGGCTTACATGCTAGACTCCTTGCCTTCTATTCATGTGACTATATTCGTATGTCGGTACGTTGGAACGAACGATCTGTGCTTGTGCATACAGTTGTTCCATGCATGGGAACAATCGTAGCCAATGTATCTGCTGACGTCCAGGTGCCGAAACAGGTGCACAAACAAGACTGAGCTGTCTCAGCCCGGCAAGCCCCACCGAAATGCCCGATTGATCCCATCCGTCACGAATTGCTCCAGAAGCTTGCACCTGACAGTTCAAGGCCCGGGGAGCTCTTGACAAAGACCATGAGCAAGGAGTCTGATGTCCCCTGGTTGATGCTTTATGTAACATATGTATTCACAGACGTTTCGCGTTGCTACCCCTGTACATCACTAACTATGTACAGTTCCTATGGCTAGGATTAGGGTAGTGCTACTGCAAGTGTTGCTGTTTTGAAATCCTGGCCTACTGTGACATCGACATGATGCTGTTAATGCCTGCGTTTATCGCATTGTCAGTAGTATCCGCACCTTTACTATTCAAGCTTGCATTCTTGGATTGTTTCAGCTGCAAAGTTGCAACTACGAAGCATGTTTGTTATTTCTATTCGTACATTTAGAGGGCTGTGCCTTCACACATGTTTGCACAATCCATAAGCACGTTTCGCCACAGATGGAACGTCATGCTAAACAACAACAAAAAGTTACAAGGCATGCTCGGCTTACTCACAACGTGCTGAGGCTGCCCTGTGTAGCACCGGCAAGCAGACTGGAAGCACTTCTGAACCTGAAGCTGTTTTCGCTTACCCTTCTTGTCGAGACTTCAAAGCTCTGCCGACACGAGGCTTCATCCGCATTCAAGCTTGGTCTAGACTCAGAGGCTATTTACGAACTTGTTGGTTCATTGCAGAAGATTCGTCAGCTTGTGAAGTGATTTTGGACCGTCGTGCTGTCCCGCTGGCCCGACACGGAAAAACAAGTGTCACGCATCAGCATCTCCCCACTCGCAGCAGCTGCAGCAGCAGCAGTGGTGGTGGTCCCGCTCCCGCGCCTTTCTCCGTTCCGACACCGGAACCGAAACAGCAAAACACTGGCGCACGAACGCGTTACTCCTCAAGCAAAGGTTGAGGTTCTTGTGAACGTGTCATGTTCTCTGCGGGCTACTACGACTCCGGCCTCATGCAGAACCCCAGGCGTGCCCAGCTCCTGATTTCTTGTTCAAGAGCTGCCACTACTATCATTATTGCTACTACTACTAC
>CAJNDV010001113.1:292639-306992 GCA_905221635.1 Symbiodinium sp. CCMP2456
ACCCACAACCACACCACACCACAGGGAGGGGGAGGAGGAACCATTGGGGGGGGGAGAGGGGGGGGGGGCCGGCCGAGCCGGGATCATATTAATATATATATATATATATATATCTCTCTCTCTCTCTCCACCTTATAAGGCCCTACAGTGGAACCTCATCGTAGGAGTCCAGAGCCATGGAGCGGTACCAAGCCCGCACCTCCGGTCGTACGATGCAGGCAGAGGAGGGCAGGCACTGGCCATGTGCGGGGTGAGTTCAGATACCTGGACCTCCCATAAGTATGTAGAATAATAGCCTTTTATTGGTTTTGGGCCGTTAATGGCCATTATTTTACCTGCTTTAGGGGTCCAGGTTATGGTTTCAAGGTTCACCGAAGCCGTACATGCTGCAGCATGGGAGGTTTGGAGTTCTGCACAATGCATTAAGGCCTTTCAGCGACTTTTGGTGTTGCAGCCGTCATCGATCCCTCCAAGTATGCGGTCGAGGCGCCTGCTTCTCAAACGCGAACTTTCCATTACTCATGTCTCTCTGTCCCTGTAGCCGGTTTGTCCGCGCCAGTGCCAGGTTCTGCTTCGTTTCCTTGAAGAAGCCCTGGCTCTCGCTCATGAAGACCACGACTGGCCTCGCAAGATGGTGGACCCTAAAGCCCTAAGCCCTGTGAGCGTTCGTTGGGGGAATCCAAAGATAAAAGCCTGATGCCTCGCTCTGACCAGGTCCCTGTATCAATGCGCCCACGCAAAGCTGCACAGGGTGGGCAAGCCAGACCTGAATTAAGAGCAAGCACCTCGACTTGTCGATCTGGTAGGAGGCTCCCTCCAGGGTGATCGTCTCAAGATCTCGATCGTCGACGGGAATGTCGGAAAGAACCAGTGGAGAGTCGAAGCGGGCAGTGCCATCCAGGTTCTTGAAGAAGTTTCGAGCTCCCAAAAACCAAACGGGCTGTCGTACCTGTGGGTAAGGCATGCTCCTCGACAAGAAGTATGCAAGAACGGTGACTTCTGGAAAATACACGGAGAGGCGCTCGTCTTGTCCACCACCCAGGCCACAGGCTTTGGCATCAAACAGATAGCCACCAAACCACGAGGCAGAGATATCTTGGGTAACCTGACCCTCCAGGCCTCCCGTCATGAAGTCGAGCCCGGGACTGCTGGCATTGCGCGAAACGCACCCGGACCCAGGAACCGTCTCCGCATTTGAGATGGTGCCGGCCCCAGCATCGTAGTCGCAAATGCGCAGCCCGGAGGATTCTAGAATCACATTCTCCGCGAGGGCTCTGACATCTGGCACCTCGGGCGCGGCATTGGCCTTTGCCGTGAGGATCATCGGACCCTGCTTGCCGTCTGCCAGCGTCTCGTCCGCAGAGCAAGCTGCCAGGAGGGTGGCAAAGGAAGCCCGAAAGTCGCAGGCGCCTTGGCACATCTTCATGAGACGGAAGAGTCCGCTGTCGTAGTTCCAAAGCTTTCCACCGAAGAAGCTCTTGGCCGTGATATAGCAAACCTGCCTTCGCGAGTAGGCCACCCAGCCACCGTGGCCGAGCCTCAGTTCCATGACAAGTCTTCTTTCTTCATATCAAATTCCGGTCCCAACTGTTGGGGTCCCGGCTGGTCGTCGTCCTCCTCTGGCCAGGGCACCAGGACTCCGTAGTTGCCGAAGGGATTGCTGGCCAGCAGGTCATTCCACAACCAGCTCGCAACTTCCTTCAAGCAGCTCCCATGAACTTGGAGCTTCGCTGCTTGGAGGCCGGGCTACTCTGTGCGGCTGGGACAGCAGACTGTCTGGTCTGGAGTGAGTCTGCATGGAGCTCGAGATTGCAACTCTGTATCTGCATATTCCTTCTGAGACCCTGCATCATGTCCTCGGCAGACTTGCCGAAAGGGTTCGGCCAGCCGTTCTCGAAGGAAGCTCCTCAGCCCAGTAGCCGAGGGAACACAGTCTTAACTGTGACCACAGCTCGAGCTCTGATCCTTAAGCCCAATATTTGGGACTACATGATCGGTCTATGTGCCATGTTGAGCCAGGAGTCCCAACATCGCTTGCATCTCACCCTCTCGCACAGGTCTCATCTGCAATCTCCAGTAGAATGCCTTGGCCTCCTCGACGCAGCGGCAGTCTGAGAAGGTCGGGCATCGGTGTAGGTTTTGCTTCCTTTGCCAACCCTTATGGGGCATGTGGGACTCCGGTCTTGAACTTTGGGCTTGGGTGTTCGGGTTCCAGCTCGAACTCCGAAAGTTGCTGATTCGGATTGCGAGGACAATGTCTGGGCTGACTCCTGGGACTCGGAAATCTACTTGGCGATCTTGATAACCAGCTCAAAATTGCAGCTTCGAACCTCGCCGGGCTCCGCAGCCCGAGGATTGAAACTCCTCCGCTCAAAACCTTCGCCATTAAGTGCCGGAATCCTTTCGTCCCAGCAGGCCAATCATATCAATCAGGCCCAATGCCCTTGCGCCCTCCAAAATCCAAAAATCGCGTCCCAAGCCCTGTGAGCCCTAAGCCATCGTCTCCTTGTTGGAGACATACGCACCGCCAGCTTCCACCTGCGCCGGATAGACCGGCTCATCCTGCAGAAGGTTCATGCACGGGGGCTTATACATGTTGAGACGTAGCTTTGGGGTTTCGAGTTTTGGTTTGGAGGGGGGGGTGTTTGCACAAGGCCGACAGGGGTAGCGATCCCGCCACGACGACCGATGCTAAGTCGACAGTGATCCACAATAGACAACCTTGCTGGTAGAAACTCTGTGCCGGTGCCGCTGCTAATTAAAATTAAGCCCATGCCTAGTCTGCGTGCGAATGCCTCTGCAAAGCCTGGAGTCATGGACAAATCTGGCTGAGTGCAAAATCAGCCGGTATATGTGTAACCTCTATGCTGAGTTCAAATTGCTGCATGCACGCGCAGACGCGATTCTAGGCATGTCGGAAATGAGCTGAATCCCGCCCAATAGTTTTACCACGAACACATGGGGGTGTCGGACTCAAACTGGCACCTGCAAAAGCGGGCGAGGCAGCTGTTTCTGCGTTGCTCCCGTTTGCAGAGGCCGCAAGCACTGCAAACAGGTAAAAGTTCGCCATGTAAGCTTCCAATGTACCACTAGCGACACAGCCGGGCTAAAGGGATAGCGGAACATCAAAGCGGAGTTAGCTCGAACCCCGACGGATCCATGCGTGGTGTCTGCAGTTGCAAACTCCCGGGCCTCAGGTCCTGGGCCGCTTTCATCGCCTCCGCAGGGCCGCAGGGCTTGAACCAGTGCGCACAGCCAGCGCACAGCATGTGCATCCGTGAGACCGTGAGATGATGCTAACTTGATCCCATACGCTGGAATTAAACATGAATCTTCGGGAAGAGATTACTTGAGGTCCGCCTTCGAGCAATGTCTCGTCCTCAGCCGCAGTGACCCAAGCACCGAGAAGCGCCGCGAGGCCTGCGCGGTGAGGTGACACGCTATCCAGGATAAGATGGTCTGTCTCAGACCTTCAGCAGCGCTAGGGGTGAAGATGCCCTGGGCTCGAATTCTGGCTCCCTTTCCCTTTACCTCCTTCGCCCTTCAGCTGTCGCGCTCGCGCCTGCTCGCCATAGAACAAAGGCCATGGCAAACGTCAACCGCAAGCAGCTTCTCACTTTGAGCAGCAAACGCTTCAGGCAGAGCAATCTAGGGCATCTAGGGCTTGGTATAGGTGCCCGCTCTGACAGCGAGCCCGAGGCCTTGCCAGGCCCTGCCCTTTCTGCTTTTCGCCAAAACGCCGGGAAGGCGAAGGCTGTACAGACCATCGGTCACGTGTCAAAGGTTCGCAGCAGGAAGTCTCTCTCACGAAGGAACCCACCTCCCAAAGCTCGGCCCGAAGAGACACTTCCTGCACCGCACACTGGAAAAGTGCGGATGGAACACGGTGTTGCCCGTCCCTTTTCAGTGAATGCCTGGTGCCTCCAGACTGAAGCACGTTACAAGCACTGCTTCTTCGGCCCTGTTTCCGAGAGGATTGTCCCGTGCTGTGAAAGACTTATCACTGTCAATTAGAGTCGAAGAAGCAGTCTGAGTGACCTACCGGGAGGGCTGCACGAAGTGCGGGAACCACAGAGAGCACTAAGCAGAAAAAAACACAGCCGAGATTTCTGCTCAGCAACCGCCGGAAGCACTTCTGCTTTTGTGCATTCTTGGTTCCTGACAGAAGCCAGCAAAAAAAGCAGTCGCCCCCGCCGAGCCCCAGTGATTTCTTCAGCTGGTCTCAACAGGGCAAGCCAGCCAAGGATGCATACTTGTCGGATTCCAGGAATGTGTCTGAGGTCTGAGGAGACCCTAAAATGTATTGATCCTGTCGGGAGCTACTGTTTGTGCTTGCAGTTTCTTCGTGCTGCAACAGCAGCAGAGGTAGGACGAGCAGCACCAGTGGTATTCGCGGTGACAGCAGGAGGGGACATCGTCGTAGCAGCAGCAACAGTAGTCGTCGTGGGTGGTAGCAGTGGCAGCAGGCTTAGTAGGTGGTGGCAGTGGTAGTAGTGGTAGTGGTTAGTGGTGGTAGTGGTGGTAGTGGTAGTAGTAGTGGTAGAAGCAGTAGTAGCTTAGTAGCAGTGGCAGAAGCAGGAGCAGTAGCAGCGGCAGCGGCAGCAGCAGCAGGAGTAGAGGCGGAGGAGGCGGAGGAGGAGGAGGAGGAGGAGGAGAAGGAGCGATAGGGAAATAAGAGTCCCAGGCGTGGGGATTGCACAGGGCAACAGCACCACAAGTGAAAGCACCAGTCGCACGAATCACAATCGCCAGCATCCATAGCCAAAATCAACATGACCAAACCAATCGTAGTTGTTTAGAAAAGGAGCGGAATAGAAGTCTTTATCGTTCGCGGTTTGTGCTGCTCGTGTCTGCACTTAGCAGTGTGAGTTCGGATTGCCATCCTGATTACTACCAGCCTGCACCCTTATCTGCTGGCCCTTGTCCCACCAGAGGGGCCGCCTCGTTCCAAGAGACCCCGGAAGCAAAACACGGGAGATGTGCAAACTACACCTTCTGCGTTCAGCTCGAACGGCCTTGGGGTTGAGTTTCAGAACCGGTGCACTTGTACTTGGTCAAGTAGCCATGCTGCAAGAGATCGCAATTTCTTCAGTCACCTGCAGCATCTTGCAACTACACTGCAACTCTCCCGTCAAGGGGCGTGCCTGCAGTTCACGTCCCCTGCTTGGCTACGAGGTGAGACAGCAGGGCACACAGCGCGACACAAAGCACACCGGAGAAACCGGGCCCGTCAACCCAACCGTGTGGCTGTTTATGCAACAACAGACCCAAACCTGGCAATCGGGGTAGCTATGTATTTGCCAGTTTCCAGTGCGCAGTTTGGACATCAACTTCCTGTGGCCTTGTGGGAAAAGCAGGAAGTTTTAAGTCGTGAATGGCTTCTGAACATGGCCTGCCACTCCCTCAAGGTAGACATCTCCCCATCCGAGGACCCCTTATCGCACAGGCTCAATTAGGCTTCGGCTCTCGATCAATATGATGTTGCATGCCTGGGGGTGGGGACCTGCCCAGTTCATGAACGCTTAAAAGCCGTCCATTCGGACGGTCCCGAGCAGAAATTCAATTCAGCGCGAGTTCAAGGTCCCGGATGTTTCACGAATCCGGCGTCGTACCGACCGTCTCACAAGTCCTACAGTGGCTTCTGAGTCTGTGCTCAAACTTCTCGCAGCTACTGTTTGTCAAGGTCTCGTGTTCGCTGCACACACCCACGACAAGGTCGATGACGGCCCACAGCTCCAGAGTTCTTGCAAGTGGAGGTTACGTGGGATCCGATGTCTCCGGGGCTTTGAAGCTCTCTGTGACATCACAACTACCAGGTGCTGGAATTTCTGCGGCCACTCACTCCGAGGCCGAAAAGCACTTGGAACGGCTGGCCTGGGCAGAGCGGATCGAAGGACCTATCTGATTGTCGGAAAGGAAGCATCGCGGTGCTCTCTTGAAGCTGCCATCCAGCCGCTAAAACTTGTTCAGCACGAGAGGGGTGGCCCGGTAGCGCAAGTGTCGGCTTGCTTGTCCGGCGATGGAAGGTGCAATACTCCTACTACCGATCCCAAACCCTAATCCTAGAAATGTCCGAAGAAAAAACTGCTTTCTAGCCGATCCCTAAAAGAAGCACTGAAGCCGAAATCTCCGTGGTCGCCCAACCAAGGCCGAGACAGTTGGCGTGGGCAGCGGAAGAACTTGTCGGATCAGCTCGAGACCTGAGCCATGTATCGCCAGGCTCCATTTTTTATGTTTCTTACATAACAAAGTTTATCCTACGGAACGTTCGGGTTCCTTCCTGGTCTGTCTCTCTTGAGCCCAGTAGAAGATATCTGCTCTTGGTCAGATCTCGGCCTGCTTCAAAGACCGGCGTTCACGCTTCAGATCCGTAAATGCTCCTAATTAAACTGTGAGAAACTGTGAACCTTAAACCCTAAACTCCAAAATTTGTACTGAACCCTAACCTCTGAACGCCGCAAACAGTAAACTCGAACGCAGAGGTCTAGATAAATTGTAATTGTTACCACCCTGTAGTCCTTCATGATATCGCACTGTGGTATCTCCCCATACGCCTATAAGGCCCCTCTAAATCTCTGTCTGTACACTTCCCCCAGAAACCACTGCCAAAAACCTGACTCCCAACCAAATACCGAACCCCGCACCCGGAAACGTCTCTCCCCCGGTCTCAATCCGAGCCGCGATGTCAAGTTAGTCTCGCAAAACCCATCAACTTAACAAGAGTCAGTCCTGAAACCCCAAAATCTCTGAGGCCCTGAACCACCCCTAACGCTTAAACCCTAGGCCCTAATCCCTGCCCCCAATCTTAAACCTCCTGCAGCCCTTGCCCCCCAGGACAGCCGAAACAAAGAGCCCCGGGCAGCGATCGCGGGCTGCGAAGGAGTCGAAGACCAGCGCCTCGAGGAAGTGGATGGGCAGGGCTCTGGTATCAGGGGATATGACTACCATATAGGGTTTAGTTTAGGGTTTACGGGTTTCGGGGTTTTTGGTCTGGTATAGTTTAGGATTTAGGGGTTTAGGGTGTAGGTAAAGTTGATTCGACCTGTATGTTGGGCTTCACCGGGTTCCGCACCAGGTGGCGTGGGGCTCCAGAGAAGATCTTGGTATACCGGCTGTTTGACCTCCACACAGGGGATGCAATTTATGTTGTAGACACAAGTTGACAAAAGTATATTCATGTTCCCACGTTGAAAAAAAGCTTAGGGGTGGCATCACCACGCGTCACTGCCCCAATGCTCTCTTGTCTGCGCATGAGAGAGAAGTGGCTATATGCCTTTGTCCATCAGAAGAGGAGACATGTAAACGGTGCAAGCAGTGGCGCTGCTGACCAAGGTACTCAACAAGTGCTCACAGGCAGTACCTCTGGCCCTCGCATGTCACTAAACCACAGGAGATTCTATGTTTGATCTATGCTTGACGAAAAAAGCTGATGCTACCTTGAGGAAGATGGCCACTTTGTACCTCGGCGGCAACGATGTCCGGATAGGGTTCAGGAGACACGATCCAATGTTTTGGGGTTTGCACTTTAGCGTCTAGGGGCTTTTCGGCTTGTGGGGATTCCCCGAGACCGCTTCCTGTGCGATGCCGCTTGGAGGGCCATGGACATACTCCGGATTTTCTGCAGGGTAGCTAGAGAGATAAGCCCGAGTTGAGTTACCCTCAACCTACATATACCTGCATGCTCGTAGAGCTGCTTACATATTGCCGCAGCTTGCCTCCTTCGTGTGCCAAAGTTCGACAAGAAGCAGGTGCCCGAAGAGACACGGCTTTTAGCTCGGGCTTTCCTTTGGACTTCAGCAGACCGGCTGCCCTGTGTCCCTGTTGGAATCTCAGGTCCACACCTGCGCGGCTCAGTTCGTCCTGGCCGGTCGGGTCATGGAAACTGAATAGACCGCAGATTCTCGACACCACCTCTAAGCAAAACAAAGGTTGTTGCAGAATTATGTTGGGTCAACGACCACCGGTCCAGCGGTCACGCTTGCCCCCATGACCTCGCAACCCACTCTTGTCTCTCGTTGCCCAGGCCTCGCTGCCGCTGCCCTGCGACGCTGCCGAACTTCGCGGCGAATCGTCGACATAGAGCTGGCAGGACTGTGTTCAACATCAGGCTCGGGAGATAACGAAACCCCACAAAAACAGTGATTACCCCTTTGAGGCGGGTTTCCACATGTCCAACGGCTCGAGTTTAGCTCTGGGCCAATTCAGATTCGGGAGGATGGTCGAAGGACATTGACAGGTGCACATTGAGGAAAGGCGGTGTCGGCCAACATGATGCCAGGCCATTACACACAAATTCTGTTTGCAGTACGAATCAATGATGCTCCCATCTGTCAAAAACCTCTGCCCCCCATCACACTAGTAAAACAAACCTGGTCACAACTGTCTCTGAAGGTCCCCATCTGCAAATGGGATGCCCACCTGCACAGAAGAACTGGTAAAAGACTGCCCCACCAGTTCCTCAGCCAGAACACGGGGCCCTGTGCGGGAACCTGTTCTGAGTAGATTCTGAGTAGATAGCGGGTGTAGCCGTCTCAAGAACGAACTGCTGCTCCAACGAGGGGTCCATGCACAATGGATGTTGACGAAGCCGCTACGGACACGGATCGTCCAGATCTGAGCCCGTAGCTTCGTCTGTGCACAGCTGGCGCATCTCGCCAGGATCACGGACCACGCCGAAGCGCTCCTCTCAGCGGTTTGAGGGTCCAGAGCTCCCACAGAGAAGTTGTGCCCTCGGCTCTCAAGCCCTTGAGGGTGAAAGAAGCGCCTTGATCACCGACCTCCTGGCTTCCCGGCAGCCTCGTCAAGATTTTTTTGGGCACACCCATGTGGCATGGGCATGAGCGCCGTTCAACTGGCACATCACCGAAGCTGTAGCTTCTGATGGCTTCGGTTCTCAGTGTGATGGCCAACTGAGAACATGATCTGATGAAAACCTTACGCAAGGCGGAATGGCGGCTTGGCGCCGGGCAGCCAACGCTCTTCGAAACCTTCAAGCAGGTGGCTCAGACTCAAGGGCTCGGGGTGTCTAGCGAGTCTTGTGCTGTGGCTCATGAATGCCCACCTCCTGGCAACGAACCAAAAAGCAAAAACACGGAGCACGGATTTCAACGCCCCGTGGGCAAAGCTCGATGCGAGTCTTTCGGCTTTGTGGCAGCAGGATTTCCGTCTCAACACCCTCTGAAGCCCTGATCCGATTCCGAGCCCGTCCGAGCCCACTGCGGCGCCGTAACGATGCGGATGGCAGCTCAACTGGTCCTCTTCTCCGACGGAGGAGGCTTCGGGACCGAGTTTTGCAGGCGGCAGCTATAGAGCGCGGGCTTCGACGGCAGAGTCGCCATGGTGCGGACCACTATACACAGTTGGCAGGTCAAAGGGATCGGGTTCGCTAGAGAGCGAAAGGCAGCGGCTGCCTTAATCAAGCTTGTACGGACAGGTTGGGGATGTCGTACGTGGTGAAACCACTGAAACTGCCTGAAACTTGTGACTTCCTTGACAAAGATCCCCGCTCCATCTGTTCAAAACAACCCTTAAAAGCCTACATAGGGTAGAACCAAGACAGAGCAAGAGAAAAGCCCTTAAACGCACAATCCGATCGATAATCTACGCCTTGAAGCATCGCATCTTGCGAAAGTCAGATGTCCTAGATCCCCCCAATCTCACAATGTCCTCCCTATCTCCGGAACTTCCATCTGAGAATATCATCATGATAACTCGCAGTTCGACATCGAAAAACATGTTTGAAGCCCTGCAAACCGTGCCGAAACGCCTCTGCCATGGCAAGGATCAGGGAAGGCTCGTCATAGGAGACCTGAAGAGTGCCAGGGTCTGGGATTCGAGATCACGTTTGATGGGTCTGGACGGGTGGGGTCGGGGTTTAGTCACTTGTGGGGTTAAAGTGGGGGGTTTTGGTTGCGGAATTCGGGGAATTAAAGGGGGCTGAGGGGCGGATGGGATGTTAGGTCGGCCACAGCATGGTGAAGTGTGCCGGAAATGATAATGAAGGGCCGGTGCAGATGGCGGTCTTCTCGTCCTGTTCTTACTGCCACGACTCATATCAGAAAGGGAACCATCGGAACCATAAAGTCTGGAGCAACCATGCGCAACCCCCCCACGAAGTCTTGCTGATATTCTTTCTGACACCTCGAACCCAAGCCCCGGGTTCTTACTCCCGCATCGGTAGCGCCTTAGGGGGCACCACTGCTGAGTGGGAGCCCACGGCGCTGAAAACCTGGCACCGTACGAGCTCATGGACCCTGGTTCGGGGGAGGTTTGGGGCTTTGGGGTTGAGGGGCTTGTTTGGGTTTGGGGCTTGAGCGGCCTGAGTAGTTGGGGCTGTGGGTTGGGGCGGCTTGATGCCTCGGGCTTCGCTCAGAGCTCGCGGCTCTGTCGAAAAACTGCGCTCTGCAGGTGTTTATGGGGTTTTCTGCACCTGACATCGGCCTTGATGGGGGAGGCCCAAAACTTCACAGGAGATGACTCCACCCCTTTTCTTCAGCCCCAAGTCCTAGCACCAAAACCCCTAAACCCTAAACCCTTAGCCCCCTTAGCCCTAAACCCCTTAACCCCTAAACTGCTGCCTTTTTTCTGGGCCTCCAGGGGCCGCTGCGCGCAACGGCTCAGGGCCGCCACCATGGCCAGCGCGAGGTGCAAGGAGGCCTCTGAGAGCTCAGGGCTTTTAATTTATAAGTTGGAGCCTCAAGGGGCCGAGAGGGGGTGGAGAAGGGGGGGAGAGATGCCGTTTTGATTTTGGGGTTTTGGGCTAGACCGTCATGTGTCAATCTCTGACCAGACCTATTGCTGATGTATGCCGGCTTTTTTGTACGACGGTTGGAGGGGTTGAGGCAGAAACATACTCTACAAGCGTCTGTGTCGCGACTTGTTGAGACCGCCTCTGTGAAAGGTCATTATAGGCATAGGGCAAGGTCTTTTTGGATTCAGAATGCAGGAAATGTCGCGCTCCCCCGGATTTGCATGCAGCGTATGGCGCCTCATCAACCTGGCCTTTACCCCGCGTCAGCGTGCTGGCTGTCGACACCTGAGTCACAGCCCACTAACCGCAACAAGCTCACAAGATGGATCGTCGTCCACTCCACAGCAGCGAAGAGCCTATAGCAACCTCGCATGGGAATATGAACCGTGTCCCACGAAACCAAGCCCAACCCCAAACCCTGTCATGCTGCGCCAAGCCCCAAACGCTCGCAAGATCATCGTCTCTGCGTGGGCGTGCCTCTCTGCTCCTTGCTCGCAGCATTCTTTCAAGTGTCTATGTAGAGAGCATCGGAACCCTTGAGGATGCCTTGTAGTTTCGTATGTCGACCTGTTCAGTTGCGAATAGGTACTGTGCATGCACTTGTTCTGCATATGTCTGTGACTACTCTCGGAGAAAAGGTCCATACAGCAACCTCTATAGCACCAGCTGCAGCCACAGGGCGTGAACCGCGCTGCCAGCGCGGCAGCCCATCCGGAGGCCTCGGTGCCGAACCAGGGAGGCCCTTTTCAACCGGCCGCAAAACTTCGGAATCTGACGGCCACCAGCGTCAAGCCCCAAGTTGCGAAGCCCATCCATCAAGACCCACCAGGAAACCTCTGATCCTTCCCTCTTGAAGCACCCGATCTCGGCTGCCGGCATCCCTGGCCGGAGGCGACAGCGCCATCGACTCGCCCTCGCCGGCGGCTGTCTTGCCCAGATCTGTGGACAAGGCACCTTGGCAGGCCGCCCGGCTTTCAGAATACAAACTGCTACGCAGCCGTCTTCGCTGACTGTCTCTTGCTGTGCTTGCCTGTACCGGCGGCGGGGTGTCATTTCCTGCATTTTCATGACCATGACCTACGATTCTCTCAGAGGACCATAACATGCATGTTTACCCCTTCAGACATGTGACGGTCATTCTTCGTGTCTCAAAACCCTAAACCCTGAACTCCAAAATTCAACGGAAGATGATTGCCCACCTTCCAAACCATTGGCCACGAGGTCGAAGTCCCCGAGCGGGCAGCTGACCAAAATGCTGCACTGCTCCTGCAGTTGCAGCAGCCATTTATCTTTGAAGGCTTACGACTTTAAATTGTGAGGCTTGCTCACGGAAGAAGTTTGGGAGTATGAGTGCAAATCTGAGTCATATTACTGTCAGATACACAGACACACACACACACACACACACCCACGCACGCACGCACGCACGCACGCACGAACGCACGAACGCACCCAATGCACCGACGCACCAATGCACCATATATGCTGCCCCAACGCACCAACACCCCAACGCACCGACCCCCCAACGCACGCGCCAACGCACTTGCAAATGCACGCGCAACGCATGCACGCACGCAAAAACGCCTGCAGGCAATCAGGCAATCACGCACGCAGGCACGCAATCCCACACACACACACAAACACAACACGGACTCTCGCCGCATGCATTGATGCAGAAAAATACAACCATCACATTACGGTCAGACAGACTGACAGACGCGTTGACATGTTTCATTACCGCACGAGCCCTAGGACATTGAGCTTGTGAAAGTCCCATCCCCAGCACCTCTATAGCGGCCCGCAACCACCGCATCCTCGAGCTTCACGCTTTAACGTGAGTTTTCTCCAGGACAGTTCTGACTCGCCGAGGCATGGAGCCAACAGTCGTCAGTAACTTCGAGTTGGGGCTGCATGATTGTACTAGCAGTAGCAGGAAGTGGCACTGAGCCGGGTTCGAAAATATAAGCCCTTCAGATGAAAGCTTATTCCCATCGCTCAGCACTCGAGTATGCGTCCCTCGCACACAAGACAGGGCACAGCTCAGACAAGCTTGTGGCACGGATGATCAAACGACCAGGCGAGCGACAATATGACAACACGAAGGCTACAAGGACCGACCCGAACACCGACCAGAAACTAACAAAGGTTGTTCCTGGAGAGTCCTGCCACACCGTTTGTCGGGCTGCTAGATTTTACATAAACGGCCGGGGACTGCGGGAGGTCCGCAAAAATGAGAGGATAAATTAGAGGACAGGTAAGAGCGCAGATGAGGAGACAAATCAAAGGACGGGACACAAACAGACATCCGGACAGTTACGAGCATACACGCGAGGACAGATGCAAACATGGGCGCGACGACGGGCAACAGTGGAGGATACATCAAGGCCACGACAACAGGACGCAAAACAGGACGGGACAACGAAGGAGAACAGGAAGCATTGAACACCCGACTTGATATAGGTTGTGTTCATTATAAGTGTCGAAAAAGAGCAAGGCCCCGACCTAGATCGTAGTTCTAGTTGCAGACAGCTCATGATGCAACAAGGAGCTTCCAAACCTTTGTAGATTGTCATGTCACAGCAGATTGTGCGAGTCACAGCATTGAATTATGAAGCAATGCCGAGCATCGTGAAGAATTCCAGTGTTTTCGGCGCCTGTGTGCAACGACCCTAAACTGCACAATAATCATGTACCACCACATCTAAGACGTGCCACAATTCTGCATGGTGAACACTGACACCTATTTTGTTATTGGAGTTGCCAGGTACCTGTTCAGGATCTTTCGTGACAGGGTGCGGTTCTCAACGTTGTACTATGACACGTTCTGTTGTTGTTGGAACACACCACAAGCAGATGGTACAAAGCTTGATTTCGGTTCTTTGTTGCAGGCAAATTCGGCATTGCAAGTCTGGGCCAGCAGCCAGGGCTATCTACGCTACTCAGTGTGGTTCGTTGTCACGGACAGTGGCAGTTCCGGCTTCGAGAGCACCTTTTACAATCGACCCTTTCAGCTTGAGAACGGAAGCCGAAATGCCAGCTAGCCTTGCCCCCCCCCAGTCTCAGCGCGACATCTTCACTCTCAAGCCTGGACCTCAACCTCGAATCCAAGTCCTGAAAGGCCCAGGACGCCTGGCCAAGTAGATGAACAGGATGTGAACATTGGCTCCCGAGGCCGGGGCACAGGGTTCAGGTTTCAGTGATTGTTGGCCTTGCCCGGCTACGTTTCGTTCTTCATCGCCGATGCTTTCTGGGGGCTGCTGGTAGGGGTGCGGCGGGCCATGGGTTTGGAGTGACTTGTCGAAGTTGTTTCCAAAACTCGCAGCGTAACTGCACGACTGGTTGAAGATGGGTTCATTCTGATGCGTCAACCAGCAAGGCCTAACCAGGTTGGAACCGGATGCATTGGTGATGCTTCACAGGGTTCAGGTCATATATACGCAGATGTTGTGGCCGGGGCCAGTCTCATCGGTTGTGCTTCGTGTCTGACCGTCGCTGACTGTTCGATTAATTTTAAACGCTTCGCGTTGTCCGCCTCAGCCCGGCCAGAGGCGGCGCATCAACTTCCTGCCAGGCAAAAGCGGAAGCAAGGCAGGGGGAGGGGGG
>CAJNDV010001113.1:308766-319012 GCA_905221635.1 Symbiodinium sp. CCMP2456
AGGGGCTCTCTGCTTCTTTGAGATGCTGCGGTAGAGGACCTGCCAGGGGAATTCTTTCGTAACCACATGGGCAAAAGAAACTCATGCCTTGCTGATGACGAGGTAGAGGAGCTCTCCGCTCGCTCGTTCGTCTTTTGATTTTGGAGGAGCTATATTAGTAGCGAGCTCCCGTCAGTTCTCTTCAAAGGAGATGAACACCTATCACGAGACCAAGGAGTTCTTGTAGACAGGAGCTTCACCAAGAGTAAGTTGGAGGGACATAGACATCTTTTTTTGTGTTAAAGCATGACGTAGAGGATTACTCTTTGTATCTAAAGGCAGAGAGCGGGGAGGACCAGACGTCTTTGTTGGAAAGTTGGGGTGGAGCTCCACCCTTTCTTCTTGAGCACATGCTCTCTTCCATCTTTTCAGAAGGTGGAGGAGATAGTCAGGATATTTCTCTTCTGGGCGAAAGGAGGTCTCTTCTTGCCGACCGAAGGGTAAATAGGAGTTCTCGTCTTTCGCGTGAAGTTGGAGGGGCTTGTCTGCTTTGTTTGGATGAGGCTCAGTTCTTATAATAACAGGAAGTGGTTGCGAGATATCATTGTGTCTCAGGTATGTCATGACTCATGCAGGGCGGTCAAAACGAACATCGCAAATCGATATACGCTTCTATATGAAATGGCATCAGGATATCATTCATGTGTCAGGTATACCAACCGGCACCCGATGAGGTTGCTTGCAGACATGACAGAGGGTTCTCGATGCTCGACTGCTTCAATAAGTTCTTGTTTTTCATCTAACGTAGAACAATAATGATTTAGTACAAATAAATTTAGAACTAACTTCGGTTCTATCACTCATATCCAGAATATTCTTGCTACCATTACTATAGTATTTGTATCAGCTATTATTTTTGCAAATATGTTTGCTGAGCCAAATGAACCTTATAGGACGCAGCCTCACATAAATGTCTGTGTGTGTGTATGTGTGTAAATATAGCAACGAGCACAACAGTAAGGTGAAGACCAAAAGGTTCGAGAAGTCTAAGCCACCATTCCAACAAGGGTCACGGAACAAAACCGTGTGTGTGCGTGTGTGTGTCTGTGCGTGTGCGTGCGTGCGTGCGTGCGCAAGCGGTAGGCCGTGTCAGTGCCACATTATGTTGTCTTGCAAGCCTTTAGCCTCGGTCTGCATCATCAAAGTCTCCGGCAGTGCACGAGGCAGCAAGGTGCCATGAAGAATGAACCAGCTAGACGAGCTGTCCCTCCAGGGCCCTGCGTAATCATGCACCAGAGCATTCCAGAATATCGCGTTCCGTTTCCTCCAGCACGAACCTGGCACAGCTCAGGCATTTCAACGCATTGCATCCAGCTCAACCACGTAAAACACCTTCGCAAAGCTGCGGCTGGCAGGAAAAGTGCGCCTACATCCGAAACATCTCTCGCTGGCGTCAAGGACTGATCATGTGACATTTTGCAGCCCACGTCTGGGGCTTTGGGAATATTATGCAGATCCTTCATAGATTATAGATAGCATCACCGGGGTTGGAGAGGTCAAGCAGGTCTGCCGCCTTGATGTTAAGGCTCGCGACTCCTCGCGTGACCTAGATACGGTAGCTCGCAACCTTCGTGAAGACAAAGAGGTCTCAACCTGGAAGGAATTACAATGCATCGTGGCAGTTAATGCGCTTTTGGCTCCAGCGTGGATGTTATAATGTTGAACAATCTTCAACCCCTCAAGCTCATGAACAAAAAGAATGCGATGATCGTAGTGGTCGTGACGGTGGCTATATAATGTATGATGATAGCGATGGTGCTGACGAAGACGAAGAAAGCTAACAAAAGATTCTGTTGATGATAACGATGATGACGGCTATGCTGATGATGACAATGATGACGACCAATATGATTATGATGATGATGACGACTGATGATGATGATGATGATGATGATGACGTTCATGACGATGATAATGATGAGGACCATGCTGACCATGATGATGGTGATGACGATGTTGATGAGGAGCTGTGGATAATGATGAACATGATGTAGAAGGTGCGATGAAACCGATGATGATGGTGATTGTCATAATGATGACGGTGGTAGTGGTGATGCTGCTGATGATGAGTTCGTAGTCGTACTCGTTTCTGTTGTTGCCGTCGTTGTTGCGGTTGTGGTTGTGGTTCTTGTTGTTCCTTTTGTTCCCATGATGATGTTCTGAGCAGCGGCACCCTTTCTTAGTGTCGACATCATCCTTGGTACTCTTCCTTCTGCGTCCTTTGATCCTCGGAGATAGCTGCATGCTGTCCTTTTGACAGGCACTGTTGTGTTGCAAACTGTAATGTGGCTGCCTCAGAACCCTTTGCCGGTAAAACCCAACCCTAAATCCGCTTGCGCGAGGTGTTTTTTCCTCAATGTACAGGCTTGCACACAAACTTTTGAGGAGATCGCTGTTCGGCAGCACATTGTCAGGAAGCACCTAGTGACCTAGTCCGAAGCTGGAAAGTGCACGCGAGTCCGATCAGGTCAGCCTGAGGCCTCGGAAGCCCGTAAGACACTGTTTGGCATGTTACGTTCTTCGGCTGCAGAGACTTTATTTCAAGCCCATGGAGCAGGACCCGCGCCGGCAAATGAAGTGTGAAGCCAGGACCTTGGCACCTGGTCACACAGTCCGCTTGCCAGGCGCAGGTCAAACCCACAATTAGAAACTACGTCGCAAACTTGCCAAACTGGGAGTACTGATATCTTTGATGCCGTAGTTAGCAACAAAAAGACGTACTGTGATGTAAGGAGTTGTAGCAGCCAGGATGTCAGAACTGGTAGCAACGATGTTCAGTAAACGAAGGTTCATACTTTTAGTAATAGGTACTTGTAGTCTCCTTACATCTCGTTACTGAAACCAGCAACCGCACCCGTTGAAGTTCAGTTTGTACAGCTATCGACCTGGCCATTGCTCGCGACTTGAAAGCCGAACCAAAAACCTACGACTGAATCTGCGCAGCTAGTGGGTCCCTCGTTGTGTTTTCGGTCATACATGGGCGTTCGCTTCCGTACTGGGTGTATGAACAACAAACACATATCTACAGATAAATCTGAATATGTGTATGTACATGTATATATATATATATATTCATGTATTTATCTATATTTATAAACACACATACACGTGCAAATGTGTCTACCCACACACATAAAGATGTGTGTATGTATATATATATATATACGCCGGTCCACGGCTAGTCTGTACCGAAATTCCGCAGAACCTCAGTTCCGCAGGCGGCACTTGACACAAGTGTTGTCTAGAGCCTATGGAAGCTTTGCAATAGCCAGCTGCAGGCGGCTCTTGTGGTCGGAGCAAAGCACTCTCCGTCCAGGCCCAATTCCTGAGATGCAATAGGATGGAGGTTTCGTGTGAAGTGTAGTATTGAAGGATTGAGGGGCATGCAAGGGAGAATGGGATTGGGAGAATCCTGAACATGCAAACGTGCAAATGACTTTGGGAGAAAGGATCTATGTAAGATGTGAGGAATGCTCATGCGGCAGAGGCGGCAAGCCGGCCTCTGCTCCCAGCGAACACCCACACTGAAGCCAGATTGTTCTCGAGGAACCAGCTGTGGCATCCATGTGACTTATCGTCAGTACATGGTTAAGCGACAAGAGGCACTCACTCTCGCAGTTTTCGGGCAAATCTGCATCTCATGAAATGCACGCGTAGCTGGCACATAGTCGTGATTTGCATGGGGCAGGTTGCAGACCCGGTTCTCCATGCGTGACAGCCAGTGCGGTTGTAAATGGAAGAAGGTTATATCACAGCAACAAGACCTCGCAGCAAGGATGACAATACACCTGCCAAATTTATTGAACCATACCTCTGTCGGTTTGTTACCAGTACCTGCTCAGCAGCCAAGCGAATAGAATTATAACACGCGTAGTATGCAGCGAGACAGCTACGACTACAGTTTCTGCTCGGCGGCATGCTGGAGCAAGCACAGCACATAGGCCATAAGCTTTGAGGGAGGGCCGGTGATCCTGCCTATCCCAACCAACCGCGAACGCAACAAGCACCACTCCACGGGGAAGGGGGGAGACAAACAAGCCGACAGGAACTCACGTAAGGCCATGCTGGCGGCGGGATACCATAGGGTAGGTGGGAAGGGAGTGGGCTCAGGCCCTGGATCATATATGCCGCCTTACTTCCACCTACACTCTTGGACAGGAGGTTAGAGAATCCAAAAGAAGTGTTTTCCGACAAAGTCAACAGCTGGTTGGTCGGTGTTGCCGCAGAGGGAGTTTAGAACCAAAAGGAAAGTTAGAATCACCCCCACATCCCTCGATCACTCATGCTGCCGTTTGTATGAACGGATGTATGCTTGAGTAACAGTAGGACACACGTCTGTGCGCGCATGCGCTTTCTATGTTCTTGTGTAGGAAAATCGGGGTGTCGAGCACCCTACATGGTAAGCTTGCGCCGCTGGTGCACAATTGCAAACCTAGACCAGACCCCAAAAGGAGGGTGGAGGGACCTTCGACCTCAATCAACAGCGCGAGTGGCGGACGCTCAACCGACCGGGGCATGGGAGACATGAACCTTGAGAGGAATGGAATGGCAAAAGCCCAAAAACCGCTTGTTGTGGATCCTGCAATTCGACATCGCGACGGGGAAACCTCGGGCATAGTCAGTCCCTGCTGTTAGACCGTTAAACTTACGACACAACGTCGCCTTGCAGACTCTTCCAGCGAAACCTGGCGCAGCCAGTGCATGACATACCGCTCAGCAGCAGGGACCTAGCAGAAGAAAAGTTGCGATTCAACTAACCCACTGACGGAAAGCTGGAGTGACGTGAAGTGCTCCAGGGCTGACATTGTTGGCAGAAACATGCTGATTCGTGATATGTATTCACGCCAGCGTGCACTCATGCACTCGTGTGTTCGTTGATTCATAGATGCCCTCTTACCTGCCTGACACCGAACATCCACCAGCCAGCCAGCCTTCTGTCCCTCCATCCATCTATCTATGCATGTATCCATGCACAACTACCCGCTCGTACTTACATACATTCATACATACATACAGTTACCTATAGCCATATAGCTACAGTAAATACATACATACATACATACATACGTACGTACGTACGTAAGTACATACAAACATACAAGCATATAGGCGTACAGACATATATGCGTACAGACAGGCATACAGACACACAGACATGCAGACATACATACATACATGCATACATACATACATACATACATACATACATACATACATACACACACACACACACATACGTACCTACATACATACATACATACATACATACATACATGCATGCATACTTACTTACGTACGTATATACTTACACACTTAAGTGCTTGCATGCTTTCCCTGCAAGCCCCACATGCCTACGTGCACACATACCTACATACTTACTCACGTGTATACATATCTACATACATACGACATTACATACCTAAATACATACGCATATACCTACATAGGTACAAACATATGTATCAACCTACCTACACACGTACATACATACGTGCATGTGTGCAGATGGGCATGACACCCATATGTGAGAGTGTATATATATATAGATATATATATATATATATGTAAGTTTATATGTATGTATGCATCTGCGGCTTCAGCACAAGTAGACAAGCTTGATGAGCCGATGAGGCATCTTCCCTGGCTTCTGGGGTCGCCCTAGGCTGGTTCCCGGACGTCCCATGCTCAGTTTAGCCCCGTGAGGTGCTCCGCCTCTGAAAGACTAAACGACGATTCAGTTCAGCTGAGAGCTATTCGCTCGTCACTGGCAGATCCCCAGATCTGAGAAGTTTATGCCGTCAGGCGGGGGAGAAAGGTTGTCATTGGAGCCGGACACAAGCTTGAAATTCTCCCTGCAGAATCGTCTCTTGTGGGGTTAGCCGTTGAAGCAAAATCGAATGCCAGCACATCTATGTATTCTGAATTTGGACAAGAAACTGACAAGTGACCCTATGCCTGCCTGTTCTTGAGAATGTTGTTCTTGCCCGTATCTGTTGTACCCTGAGTTATTTCCGACATAGCTATTTGCCCGAGGTTGCCAGGATTCGGGGAATAATATGTACAGGTTGCAGGGTGCAGTTGTGTAGCATCTTCATGCACATCGAGATGTCGTGCTGTTCGGCACGAAAGTCTCCAGTTTCCGGCATGAAGCTCGGAAGAAGGCACGATCAACAAATCATTGCAATAAAGTGGCACTAGCAAGCATCATCGTCGCACAGCTTGGAACAGCTTGACAGTCCCAGTCAGAATGATCTTTCGTAGCCCCGTCGCAGTAGTGGCAATATCAACAGCAGCAGTAGAGCATGCAGTTGTCCTGGTCTTCGTCGACGTCGTCGTCACAGTCGGAAAATGTCACAAAGTACTGATGCCCAATTCAAGCCTCTTTCCTGGTCCGAGGCTTACGCAGTGCCACCATCGGATGTCCCAAAGCAAGAATTCCGGACATCAGTAGTCTCTGCATTGCTCGCTGCTGGAAAAGAAATCGCGTGACTACGAATATGTGCAAGTCTGCATTGGTTCTGTGGGAAGGCCTGGGGGACTCCACTCGAAACAGCAATTACTCCAGTGACTTCCAAATCCAGCGGGTCTATGAGACCAGGATAAAGTCCCAAACGAATTGCATCCGGCAAGTTTAAGCCCCAACAGCTTATGGCTCAGCTTGGCCTCAGAATCTCTACAGCATCCGTCAGGGATGCAACACTGGTTTCAATTCTCTACCCGAATCTGGCTTTCAAGGATTGCACCTAGCAGAGTGCATGTGTCAGGAACAAGCAGACGCGGAAAGTGCAGCACAGCGAGTCGCATTCATTATGCATGGCATGAAGGTGAGGCTGAGCTCGCCGGAGTGGTTCACTGCAGCCGAGGCTTATAGACTTTAGCAACAAGGCCTTCACGTTGTCGAAAACAGCAGCCTAGCATTTGTTGGGTGATCCGTCCAACACGTTTCGGCCACGGGCTACGACAAGGCCGAATGTGTTGATGCTTACACCAGACATGAGATTCCGAACGTGGCATCGAGCGCCTTCAGCCGCAAGGCATTGAAGTCACCTCTGAGGTCGGCATGCCGCTGGACCTGGCTTCAGCCGGGCACTCTGAACGACGGGTGCAGGCATAACTTGATCAGGCCCTGTTTTTGTCTCTTCTTTCGGGCTGCATGTTGCGACAGCAAGTGTGTTTGGTGCTTGGCTCCTTTTGGTACTTGGTAGGGCCGGGTAGTGTCGGGAGTGGCGGGGAAGCCGCTCAGGATCAAAATGCCGACCCACCACCCTTTAAATGGGGTGTGCTGCAACAGCGGGACCGCAACGACAGTGTCGAGGATGAGCACACGTTGACGAACCGGGCTCCCGTGGCTAGGGCAGGGTCGAACGAAGCATCCGGCCCGCCATAGGCTTAGGGTAGAGTGGTGCAGGGGGTGAGGGACCGCTGTGGACTAGGGTGGGGTAGCTTAAGGGGGTAGGCGGTGAGGGTGCAACAAAAAAAATGCTGAGGATCAACATAAGGCTTTGGTGGTCCGGGTTTTTTGCGGGTCGGCTGCTCCGTTCTGTAAATTTGCTGCATTTCGCTTTCTGGTCGACCTCGACCGGACTTCGGCTGACTGCGCAGACCTCGGCACAGGCTACGGGCTTTCTGCAGGATTCCAAAGCCTCTGAAACTTGCTTTAGGACTGTTGTTTTTGATGTTCAGATGCGCTCGTTGATCTGAGACTTTGACGTTTCAGTGTTTATGTCCATCGTTTCGTAGCGAGGTACATACTCCAACTCATGCGGCATTGCCTTCAAAACATGAGCTACCTTTCCTTGGCATGCATCTGGATGGTGGTGGGCGTAGAGGCTTACCAAGTCCATGTAAACTGGAGCCGTGGTTGGTGTCATTCAGGGACCAGGAAGCAGCGACTGCAGTTGCCCAGTCCAGCCGCAAAATCGGCCCAGGTGTCGGCTCAGCTCGAGCTCAATGACATCCCGGAGAGCGCTCACGAGCCGGAGCCCCGAACAAACGCGCGCTTTTCGACCTGATCGTGCTCTCGAAAATTCACTGCCGTCGCTCGTCAGTTTACTGATCCAGCGGCTGGTTAGCTGGTTCTGGCAAGCGTGTGCTGAAAATTACCCACCACGAAAGATCATCGACTGCATCGTCTGCTGCTAGCGGGAGGGCGCCTAGATGTTTGTGCATACTGGTTCAATGCTACCTTATTTCATTCTTAGTATTGCTCATTAGCTTTTATATATATGCACAGAAGAGGAGGCTGTGGGGCCTGCGTTTTTGCAACCCACTATGTTCAGTGGTTTTGTATGTTTCGAGTGGTTGTGTGTGTGTGTGTCTGTGTGTGGCTGTGGGTTTCTGTGTCAGTTGGTCGCTCGCTTGGTGTACGTGGGTGCATGTTTTCGTTTCCAACTACAACATCAACTCTGAGTTGTTACAAACCACGAGGTCTGTTTATAAACACAGGGTTTGTTTATAAGCACTGCCTTTCGGTATACCGTGCTTTCAGCGCTTTGAGTTTGTTGGATGTGTTCATTGTCATGCGTCTCGTTTTCTTATACTTGTTTTGATGAAGCTAGATGGTTCGTCTGACACGTGCTCGTTGTCTAAATGTTCGTATTCATTGTATTATGTCGGAGGGAGAAGGGGGGAGGGGGGGGGGGCAGGAGTGTTGGGGAGATGTTGGAAGACCCCCCCCTCCTCCCTCCGCTTCCCCACACTGATATATAGGACTTTCTCCATGTGTCGGCTTGTGTGGTTTAGACCAAGACCTTGTTTGACTGAGACAGCTATAAGCACACTGGTATTTATGGAGTTTCTGCTTATGGAAAGCATGATTATGTTATGTGGTCCGTTGTTTGTAAAAATCTGGCCTTGTTTGTCAACACATGCGTTGTCCATAAAGGCATGCGTTGCTTTTGTGGGAAATTGTGCATATGTGCGTACGCCTGTCTTCCCGTGTAAACACAAGTGCCGTTGCTACATAGCTCAGGGTTCAAGTCTTCGCCACCATATAACCATAGTACAGGACCAGAGGGATATGAAAGGACTGTTTTTATCAAGCCAAAAGGACTACTGATACGGATACTTGGAGATGGAGGCCTTCACCACAATTATAACCACAATAGAGGACCAGAAGGATATGAAAGGGTTGTTTATGAAACCAAAAAGGCTTCTAATACGGATACTTGTGAAGATGGAAGCCATGCAAGGTCATGCCAGGGCTTGGACCACAAGAACTTGTGGAGTGTTATCATACCCCTAGCAGGATTCTGCTTCAGCCGCAGCTACCCCATAAAACCAGATGTCCGCATTCATACGGATCCAGATACTTCGTATTTTGGATTGCGGACTGTGGGCAATAACCGAGATTTGAGTCAGCTAAGACAAGTAGTAAACTTCTTAACCATGGCCAGCTTTTATTCCTTGACTCCTTTGAAAGTCACACATGTGAACACATATATGCAACTCACTCACATTTGCTGACATGCAGCACTGGTCTAACGACCTGCTAGAATCCTACGCGTTTTGCAAAATAAATACGCTAATTCAGTACGTACATCTTCTCAACGTTGCATGCCAGAGCAGATGATGCTTTGAGTTCTAGTCTTGGGTGGATTGGCCTGATAGGATGAAAAACTTGAAAGGATAAGATATATGATAATATGGCTCCGTGAGGGATGTGTCGACTCTATGCGGCCTACCCCGAGATTTGGTTTGATGAAGTACAGAATACACGGTTTTACAGTGATTCCTGCCTGTGATAGTTACTGATAGTTGCCGTGGGAAACAGATTGAATACGTAGCCAATCAATACCACGGCATCGTACCCGTTGACGTTTGACTATGCACAGGCTAAACCTGACCTCGAATACACTTTTTCAGGAGTAGAAGGGATCGCTACTTTGTGGTGTAATGCTGCGGGTACCTTTTAACTATTCGAAGATGTTGGAATATAAGTATGGTTCAACATGGATCTGCAAAAACCCAGGCGCCAACCAACCTATCTTGTAACAAGACGTAGGCCCTCAAAACAGTTCCCTCCCTGAACACCTTTAACAAGTGGGTTTTCAAAAACCCAGGCCCCACAGCAACCTGCTCTTTCTCTCTCTCTCTCTATATATATATATATATGAGCCCGACACCTTTAGGGTATATTTAGCTAGCCCTTTATATATACAATATAAAACCCCCTAGCTAAATCCTGCATATGTATATTAGACAGTGT
>CAJNDV010001113.1:336622-357082 GCA_905221635.1 Symbiodinium sp. CCMP2456
CTCCTGAAGCAACAAACACAGTAGACACTGAATAATGATTGGCATACTTCATGAAAGTCAGACGTTATAGTTGTCATGACAATATAAGGCGAATATAGGGGCCGGGACTTAAGAATCCAGATCATACGACGTGTGCTAGTTTGGTGGTGACGGCAGGATAATCGTGATGACGATCAAGTTGATTGAGTAGATCGGTGATTGGCGCATACGAGACTCCAGCAGGGAGGAATGCGCTAAAGGAAGAATGACATATCAATATTGCGAAACATGCTGGGCTCGCATATCCTGAAGCAATGAAAACCTTATACACATAATAATGATTGGCAAACTTCAAAAAAGACCAGACGTTATAGTCATGATGATGATGATGTTGTTGTTGTTGAAAGGGACCGTGTCACCCTAGCACGGAGTCGCTCGGAAAGGAAGTGAAACCCTCAAAGATCTCCGCAGGCAGCTTAACTGCGCGGGACCCTTCCGAAAGGCCGAACTCAGCCGTCCAGACCACAAACGAATTCAGCCGTGCACTTCCATGGAGGTCAGCTAGAAGGCCAAGATTTTTCAAGGCCGTGGTGCGACAATCTTGGATCCAGGAACAACTCAAATCATCCGAATCATTTCCGAATCATCTTGATTCAGGCCCGGGTCCAAGATCCAAGATTGCCCGCGCAAGACCTCTGGGCAATCTTGGATCTTGGAGCCGGGCCGGAGCCCGAATCATGATTCAGAAATCATTCGGATGATTCGGGCAAGGGCATCCCAAGGACCTGCTTTCGGGACCGAAAGAGACATTTAGAAGGGAGAGGCGTGGGTACATGCGGGGGTACCATATAGAAAAAATATATAATACATATTTGTCGGTTTGCTTGCTTGCTTGCTTGGTTGGCTTGCTTGCTTGCTGGTTTTCTTGTTTGCTTGTGTGTTTTTTGTTTGCATATGTTACCTGTCACAGTAATTACAATAGCACGCAGATATTTACAATAAAGTTTATAAAAGATAGTAGGACAAATACTAGTAGTAGTAGTAGTAGTAGTAGTAGTACCAACAACTAACAATGCTAGGACTGATAGACTGATAGTTTATGTGTCTATCGTTCTTATCAGCGGTTACTACTTGTGTACTGTAACTCTTATAGTCCTATCATAGCTACCTGCATGATGACGAAGCTGATGTTGAGCATGTTGACCGTTGTGACGATGATGAGGGTCAGCCTGACCATGAGGATGAAGACCAGCGTGAGGATGATGATGTGGATGATACCGACGATGCCTATGACGACGATGCCGACGAAGGCCACGACCCCGACGATGCCAACGATAGAGATCATGGTGCTGGTGGTGCTGCACGCTGAAGCTGCTGCAGCTGCCAGTGCTGGTGCTGGTCCGCTTCGACTGCAGCAGCACTGGGGACCATGTCGAAGGAGCTGCACATCCCTGCAGCAGAGCACCACTAGAGCAAGGTTTGCGATGTAGCCAAGGAGCAGGATCTAGGTCTGATGCCAACTACTGACGCATGTAGCTGATGTAGCTTTACGCGCTTAAAGCAAGGGAAGCCAAATCCAGGAAAATCAGCGATGCAAGAGTCCCAGGCAGCCCCGGCGTTTCCATGCCCCGAGCTGACCGATTTCCACGAACAGGACACGACAATGCGAGTTGCTGAGCATGATCCTTGTGGGCTTGAAGTGTGCATACTGTTCCCGCACCTGGGTTCATTCAGTGCACCCGCTTGATTGCAGCAAAGATCTTCCTGCTTTGTCAGGACTGCATTGGCGAGAGTTGGCATCCGACATTCGAGAACTAGTCTTGTGTGTAGATTCCCGCACTAAGGCTTGATGCAGCCTACGTAAGACGTTCAGCGTCCTGCCTTTCTTAAGCCTCATCCGATGTCTGGGCCAAAGCAATCGGTTTCAAAGTGGTGAGTCCATCCCGTGGCTTAGACTTCATACAAGCATGAACTTGTGAAAGAACCTGAATATACCTCACAGGTGAAACCAGATCAGCTTCCCTCGACCTGATACTTGAATCAAGTTTCTAAACATTAACAGACTGGTGCCTCCGCAGCGACACTGGTCGAAACCCTGTCCTTCCGGCTCCAAATATCCTGCCACCGCAGCCTACGACAGCTGCAGCCCTGGGCCGATTTACGCCCTTCCGAACGAGCGCGAGGTGGCTGTCGATAGTTCTGGGAGTACGGAGAGTTCTGATCTAGGCTAGCTTTAGAAGTACTCACGGTCAAGGGTTGAAGCAGACTGGTAGCTGTAGACCTTCTGACTTGGACCGGGCTAGACTGTTCTGAACCGTCGTATAGTTCGTAAAGCCAAGCCGCTCAGTGCGGAAACAGTTAAACAGTCAACGCACTTTTGCAGAGTAGTTCTTGTGGGACGAAGTCTGACCCCTGCCCTCGCTTTGAACTGTCATTCATGTTGCCTGTTATCGGAGCGGCTCTGATACTACCCACGATACGCAGAGGTCACAAGCCAATGTGCTGGTCATGACGCCAGGGGGGGACCTGGCGTGATGCAAACCCCATTTTTCGATACTCTGGGGGACAGCCTTTCTCTTGGCCTTACAAAGCAAAGTGTCACAAAGTCGTGAATTTCCTCTCTCAGCCGTAGACTACCGGGCTTGGCTACAGAAGGCCCCTGTGCTCGCAGGCTAAGTTCGCCAGGAAAACGCAGAAGAAGCCACTCCCTGCCGAGAAGAAGGCTATGGATGCGCGATGTAGCTCTTGAGTCGATGCAGATTCTACGCTGCCCGTAGCATGTCTAAACTTGTGAGCCTCTGGATGTGCATTGGAAGCGGAAGGTTATGGAGAAGGCCAAGCTCAAGCCGCCGCCACCCCCACCGCCGACCCAACCTCAGCCCTCAGAGTTGCAAAGAGCAGGAACGACAGACATAACTGCGTCGTGTGATTCGCAATCAACAAGTGCCAGACAGCCCAGTGCCTACATGCTGGGACGAGGCTTGATTAGGAAATAGACAAGCTGTGCCACTCTAGAACGAGACTATTTTTGAATCGTTGCAGATCTGCCAGCCAGCAATCCGAGTGTGATCAGGACCTGTGGGAAACCTCCAAAGAAACCGCGCTTCCGTGCGGGCCTCATCGTTGTCTACAAGGGCTTAGAACACTATAGCACGACCGTTCGTCAGTTGGTGACGGCCTGTCGTCTCTCGTTTTTGGCAAGCATGCGGTGTAATTGTGCTTCTGACTGCGTACATTGCAGCGGCGAGACTGTACACGAAAGGCCGCCAACCTGCGATGTACGGCCAGAGTAGTCAGGCAACAAGTTGATCAGGCCTAAACAGCGCTCTCAAATCCCAAGCCCAGGCATGCATCTTGTGCACAGCCTCTCTGGTGCCAAGCATGGCATGTGGGGCTCGGCACCTACACGAGATTCTTGTTGCCGGCTGGGCAATAGCCACACAGAGTCCAAAAAGCACGCTTCAGGCTTCTTGAGCAAATTAAATGTTAGATCAATCTCTGCCGCACAGTACTGACAGTAAGAACTCGTGTCAGAGCTGTATCACTGCACTGCATTCTACTCAGGTTACTTCTGAGCTGAATAGGGTGGAAGACTCAGGGCGCGCAGCTGTGGGTGCATTGCAAAGATACTCGGGTCATGTTGATGATGCAGTTTTGGAGGCAGCTGCATGCGCCTGCCAGATAGATCCCAATGTCTCACTTCCACGCGAAGACATCTTGTTCGATAACTAACGGAAAACTGGTTGTGATTGGCGGGTGAGGCAGACAAGAACACAGAGTGACAGTGCCTCAGTGCCTGCGGGTACAGGATAGTCGGTTCAGAGCAGCTTCCGAACTTCCGAGAAGGTATCAATCATACAAAGGCCTCCCAAGGAGGCACAGTTTTGCTAGCAGCTGATGCTCAGCGCCGCTTCTGCAGGAATCTCAAGATCTCCTACTCCAAACTAGGAGGTTTCATCCATGCGATTGTATTCCTACCAACCGGAATTGCGCAACCTGGAGCCAGAGAGCTCAACACTCTGCTTGCCGTGTTCCAGACCCCGGCAGTCTCGACACATTCGGTATGGTTTATGGTTTCGCAGAAGACTCTTTTCCAGTCATCGTCGTAGAAAGCCTTATCAGTAGTGGTGGGCCTGGTGGTGGTTGTTTTGGCTGCTACGTAGTAGTAGTAGTAGTAGTAGTAGTAGTAGTAGTAGTAGTAGTAGTTGCTGTTGTTGTACTTTTGGAGTAGGAGTAGGAGCAAGGGCCGCAGTATCAGATGTAGCAGTAGCAGTAGCGGTAGGCAGTGGGGTCAAGTGGTCAAGGCAGCCTTAGCTGTAGCGATTGCGGTCAGTAACTCCTACTGCAACTATCTTGGTTGCACCTGATGATTGCGGCGGTGTGCAAAGCTGGCAACTGCAGCAGATTGCGAATGCATCAACGCAGGGTGTTTTGCCCGGTCTTATGCTGCACACGGGCAACATATGGGCCCCAAGAACGGCATGGATGACTAACAGGCACAGGCATATTGGGAAGTAGGTGGTATCATTGTAGGGCGAAAGAGATCTCTTCTTGTTCTTCAGGCCCCAAAATGCTGCCACTGGTGGCTGGCTCTCAGATGAGATCGCAGCTAGACAAGGGCCAGTTGTCAGGACTGCGGGAACTGCGATGGCCTGGAAAAGGTGCCTGTGGATCACCGTGGATGGCCATCGGTCCTTGAATGCAGAGTATGATGACATGCCCTGTAAATGAACTTTACGTTGAATTCGTTGTCATTCGATTGTACCGAGTCGCGTCATCGACCCTTAATGCGGAGGATGCTTGTAAGTTCTGTCCATGTCGAATGTAGGGGAACGTGGCCAATTGTAGTTTGTTGCGACGTGTTCGTGGCCAGTGGAAGCATCGCGGTCTGAGCTCATTCGCAAACTAGCCATCCGGTCTTGGCGACTCAGTTAGATGCCCCAACTAGCTCGGATCCATGCCCCTGCTGCTAGCCAAGCCAGCCAACATCATCAACCAGATTAGGCCTACGTCGCGCCGACGCAGAGTTGCAGAGATGTTGCTCAGAACACAGTTTCCGCAGCAGGCAATTTGATATGTGCCTTTGTCTAGTTGTGTTTGGTTTCCGCTCCGCAGAAGCTCCCGTGTGACGCTGGTCCGTTGCAGCCGTTCAGGCTTGGAACATGAAGGCTCTGAAGGTAGCATTATATAACAGCATGAGTGCTGAGACCCTGAGATGTCAGAGCTGTTCGGCATCGGAGGGCTGGGTCCAGGTCTCTCGACTGCCAGCACAGGCCGTTAGCAGCAACCCCACTGGCATAAACAAGGGCATAAAACAGGGACATTGAAGCGGGCGAGCAGAGAAAATGCAGCCAGATGGACGGACAAGAGGGGTACCAGTGGGCTTGCAGGAGAACTCGGGGAGTAGGATGAGCATTTTCTGAAACTTGGCTGCGTATACACTGTACACCTTCACATGTGGGTACATGCAATGTACAATGAAAGAGGCATACATGTCTGTAACGTATGCAAAAACGTATGTATGTAGGCAGCTGCGCATGCATGAGTGCATGCGTGTGTACGTAGATGCATGGCTTCATGCAAGCAAGAATGCATGTCGTAATTCTAGCCATGCATGCATGCATGCATGCATGCAAGCAGACCAACCAAATACACAAGCAGAGCAACCACACACGGGAACTTGCTTTTGTGTACTACATGCATGGTTACAGATGTGCATACATGTGCAGACAAATGGATAAGAAGCTATACTGTACTTGTACAAACAAAAGCTCTTCTGGCACCTTTGTTTAGGCACGTGAGCACGTTCACAGGCACGCACATTATGTCTGTGCCTGCCTTGCTGTCAGTCTCTTTGCCTGCCTCGCTGGCTATCCTTGCGGGCTGCCGTGCAGCCTCTACAGGCGATGGGCGTCGGTTGCAGATGCCATTGTATGCCATGTTCATCGCTGATATGGTGATGATGGTATTGCTATGATCGAGAAGGGGAAGAATCAAGATACTGGTGCTCCTTCTGATGATTCTGATGATGGTGATGATGATGACGATGACTATGATGATGACGATGACGATGACGATGACGATGACGATGACGATGACGATGACGATGACGATGACGATGACGATGACGATGATGATGGTGGTGCCAGTGGAGACCATTATGCAAATATGCAACATCTTGACAATGTTGTCAGCATTGCTTTCAACACAAGCAATGGCTCTCACTATCGCTACTCACTACAGCTACCAGCACCTAGTCCCAGTCAAAGCCACATCAGTCGCCAATCAAACTCCTGCCCTCCGTCCTCCCCAAAAATACACGGTGCAGTTTAAATATGTGGAGGGCGGCCAACCCCCCGGAGCCACAGAGGCAGTTTAAAAGTGCCGCTTGCATCGTATTTCTCAAAACATACATAAACTCCGCCCCTCCACTGCCTAGACCCCCCCCCCCCCCCCCCCCTCCACCCCTCCCTCCATTCCCCCACCCTCCACCCCACCCCCCTCCACTCACCCTCCACCACCACCCATACAATCCACAGCCCTCCATACACCCCGCTCCTCCCCACCCCTCCACCACCCAAGACCAAAAGCATCTCACAGCATAGTTGGCAACAATGACACGCACGCATTTTTCGGTAACTGGAGCCGTCGAGACAATGTCTGCTTTGATTACTGTTTTCTTTAGGCTATGGAGTCTGCGAGAAGCATGCTAACAAAATCTAACAAGTATGGGCCGGGTAACTCTGCTGTAGCCTTTTCTCGCTCCAGCTTCACTTGTTCGGGCAAGCAAGAAAGTTGCTAGGGTCCAGATACGAAGCTTGCGTACCCGGCGATGCCCACTCCACCCTCCGCTCCTACCCCCCCTCCACCCCTCAGCTCTCCACCCTCCACTAGCCTCCAACCCGCCACCCTGCTGCCCTCCACACCACCCACCAGGCGCCCATCCACTCCACAATTTTCACACAAGCGAAGCGACAGTGCCACGACTCTTACGGTAGAGGAGGGGGCGAAGCGGTGGAGGTTGGAAGGGTGGAGCGGGATCCGCTTATTAAAACGGGCTAGGCGGCCCGGGCCCGAAGCCAACGCAGGTAGCATAAACTATCTACTTTGGTACTTTAGAATCTGCGTATTCAATAATCATTCACCGTAAGCATGACGGTCGGGGCCAGCGCTGCGCGTAGGATATTTCTCAACGTCCGTTGATTCACGAGGATAGCCGGGGTCAACTCCAATTCCCAAGGACCACCGGCACATGCCGGAAAATGGTGCTCCGCCAACAGGTTGCAATATTTCAATACCTTGCGAGGGAGTTTTCGGAGGCGCAGTGAAACACTCTCAAGCACACCACTTTCCAATTGATGTCTATTGTTTGTAGGGTTCCCGCCATGTAAGTCTGCATCTCGCCCCCTAAACCTACACTTTGCCGGCTGCACCTACGGCTGGTCCTCAGCCAACACGGGCTCTGAGCATTGGCAGACGGTGGAGCCATGGCTTTCAGTGTCTTCTGCCTCTTCGGAGCCCTGTTGGGAGCTCTGGCCGAGGTTCCCGTGACGCTTCGTGTGGGCATGGCCAGGGAGGCGATGGAGAAAGAATCGTGTTTCCGGTTGCCTCAGCCTAGTTAAGACTGCGGCTTAGCAGGCGGGGAGATGAAGGGTCAGACAGGGCGCTGAGTGTCCCCCAGGTCACGTCCAGTGCTGGTGTCTACGTGGCGGGCAGCTTCCAAGGCTGGGAAGCGAACGCCACCCGGATCCTTGGCTGATTTGCAGTCGCGACAGCTCACAGATGTGAGGCTTTCATAGGCCTTGGGTACATCGTTTTCGAACTCTTCAAGCAAGGTTGCTCGACCTGGAGGGCAATGGTGTCTACCAGGTGATGCTAAACTTGAGTGCAGGCTTCCATGAATTCAAGTTCATCAACAGCAACACGTGGGAGAATGCCGAAGAGGTGCCTTTTGGCTGCAGCGAGCAGCAATCTGGGCACTTCAACCGCTACATCTCGATCCCGGAAGGTGCGAGCGGCATGGATTACCACACCTGCTTCAGTGCTTGCGAGCCATGTGACGAGATTCCTCCCTGCAAACTCTTTACATGTCCGAGCTGGATGCTTCATCGGCCCGAAGCCCTGGAACTCATTGCCTCAAGCACAGAAGAGTGCTGTGTCGACGGGTCTGCTGACCTTATGGATGTCGTTGTTCAGAGCGCTGGCTTCTCTGATGGCAATGAGGTGTCATTTTGGCTGAATGGGAAGCAACTTCACTCGACCAGCGCACGTGGTCTCACGATTGTGGTACTCGCCGTAGACGGTGAAGTCGTCGGGGCGCCTAAGACTTTCGACACAAACCAGGATTCCACCGAGGTCGAAATCTTTCTGCAGAGTTTGGCAAGTAACACCACGGTCCTTGTTGGCGTCTCAGACGAAGCTTCCTCAGGACTGACGGACGGTGGTCGGGCTTTGATCCAAGCGTGTGGCGGCCAGCAGATCGGCAGCCTGCAGTTCAGGGACTCCTACGCCTTGATCGGCGTGCCCGAGCAGCTATCAGAAGACTTTGTCCGCGCATCAACCTACATCTACGGCACATCTATAAAGACTGCAAAGCTTTAAGTGGTTTGCAGCTCACTGCACAATTAGACCAGACGGGAGTGAACAACTCAGGTCAAAGATGGCTCTGCGTACGCCGAGGCTTATGTTCCGCGAGATCAGGGCAAGGCCGTTGCGGTTAGCGCGTTGCCGCGAGTGGAGCTGCCCATGCAAGGGAACGAGCCCTGCAATGCCCTGGCGCCGGTGCCTCCAACACGTGGAAAGCTGCATTCGACTGGCAACCTAGAGATGTACACTGACAGTGGCAAGTGCCGCTACGCCGTCTTTGAGCCCGAAAGCATTGACGGATGCCTGGGCGGATCTTGGGTTGTGGTTATGGGCACCTCGAATGCGCAGCTGATGGCCAACAGCTTGTTGTTCATCCTGGCGCAAGAGGATGCAATTCCATACATCGTCTCGATGCTGCAGTTCAAGACCGTTTCTTCGAAGTGTGTGTTCGATGTGTTCTGTTTAGGTACCAAAAACCTGTCACCATCAATCCTCGCAGCATCTTCGTCTCCCAGGACTTTGGAAGTTACAACTTCTTGGACTTTGTCCTGGAAGACGGTCAAGTCAGCCACTTCGAAAATTCTGAGGTCTAGCATAATATCTCTGGCGATGCAGGATCCAGGGAACAGGGGCTCAAGGCATTTAGGGCGAGT
Organism: Symbiodinium sp. CCMP2456; assembly: GCA_905221635.1. Classification (NCBI taxonomy): domain Eukaryota; class Dinophyceae; order Suessiales; family Symbiodiniaceae; genus Symbiodinium; species Symbiodinium sp. CCMP2456. The sequence continues at coordinate 345,841 of CAJNDV010001113.1, forward strand.
GCATCGGTGTGCTTATGGGGCTTCATGACAAAGAAGACCTAAACTCCAGGTTATTTCAACGCTGTGAACTACTCTGTGCAGACCTGCTCGCAGAACACCACGGGGCTCAACGATCAGGAGCAGAGATGCAAGGAGATCTATGCATCAGAACTTGCAAAGGCCCAGTGATGCGGCAGCTGCATAGTTGTACGGAGTTGTACGTAGTAGTACCAGTAAGAGCAACAGCAGCATCAGCAGCAGCGGCATCAGCAGTAGTGCAGTGGTAGGGGTAGTAGTGGTGGTAGTAGTAGTAGTAGTAGTAGTACCAGCAGGAGTAGTAGTAGTAGTAGTAGTAGTAGTAGTCGTACTACTAGTAGTAGTGGTGATAGTAGTAGTAGTAGTAGTAGTAGTAGTAGTAGTAGTCGTAGTAGTAGTAGTAGTAGTAGTAGTAGTAGTAGTACTTTTAGTAGCAGTACTTTTAGTAGTAGTAGTCGTAGTAGTAGTAGTAGTAGTAGTAATAGTAGTAGTAGTAGTAGTCGTAGTAGTAGTAGTAGTAGTAGTAGTAGTAGTAATAGTAGTCATAGTAGTAGTAGTAGTAGTAGTAGTAGTAGTAGTAGTCGTCGTAGTAGTTGTGGTAACAACATGACGTGTATATATATATATATATATATACAGATATGTATACATATATATTTGTATACGTATTTATTGGCAAACCTATCTATATTTTTTGTTTGTATGTATGTATGTATGTATGTATGTATGTATGTATGTATGCATCTATGTAAGTAAGTAGATATGCATGTATGCGCGCAGACAAAAACATTCAAGGAGAGAGCCCCAAGGAGAGAGCCCAAGCGCCTCCAATCTGGAGGGTATACGCTTAGGGCAGTGCTGGAATCCGATGAAGAAACAGGGGGAGTCCAAATTCTCGAACCTAAGCGGTTTAGGGTGTAGGTTAAAGCATCCATGTGGAGAACGCTAGTACGACTAAGGGATTTCCTAGTCATGTTCACACATTCACCAACTCCTGCCGAGACCCGCCGAACTCGACATTTAACCCTAAACCCTAAACCTTAAACCCTAAACCCTAGACCCTAAACCCTGAACCCTAAACCCTGAACCCTTATTCCGACACAGCCGTTGCCTGGCTCCGCTTTCAGGGAGGCATCGGCATACCGCTCCTGAACTGGCGGCGCTCAAGAGGAAAGTTTTGACGTCTGGTTGCACGTACTTTTCCGTAAGCGTACTCGACTGCAAGAGCCTGATTCATCGTACAGCGCAAACAGAAACAACCCTGACACCGACAATCGAATAAGCTAGGCCAAAAGTGCTGAGCCGAGAAATGAAAATGGTAAAATAAGGGCCTTGAAGATTAGAACAGGGCTCTGGGGTAATTATTTAGGTCCCTATATTTACAACCAGAACAAACAGAATCAGAGCTCCAGCCCAGACTGAGAAGACGTCGGATCGGGCAAAACTGACTGAGCTCCGGTTTAGGATTTAGGGTTTCGGGTTTCTGGTTCAGGGTTTCGGGTTTAGGGTTTATAAGGGTTTGGGGGCGTGAACCCTCATAAAACCTGAACTGCCCTAAACCCTACTATACCCTAAACCCTGAAGCACTCAACAGACCCTAAATCCTACTATCCCTTATAAACCCTAGACCTTACTAACTATTTTCTTATCCCTCAAGCCCCAAACACTAAACCCTAAACCCTACTACCCCCTAAACCCTCGAGCCGCAAACACCAAACCCTAAACCCTACGATTCCCTAAACCCTCAAGCCCCAAACACTACACCCTAAACCCTACTATTCCTAACTACACCCTTAAACCCTAAACCCCACTGTTCCTAACTACACCCTGAAGGCCCCCTAGACCCTGAATCCTAAACCCTAAACCCTAGACCCTAAACCCCAGACCCTAAAACCTAAACCCTAAACCCTAAACCCTAAACGCCACACAGCCCTGAGTCGGAGCCAGGGGGCGGAAGCTGCGTAGTCTCCCTGCTGCTGCATTGAGAGGCTGAGATTGCGATGCAAGGCGCCTGCTCGGGGCTTAGGGGTTTGGGTTTGGGGTTATGGGGTTATAGGGCTTTAGGGTTATAGGGCTATATAGAGTTTAGGGTTATAGGGCTATAGGGTTTTGGGTTTGGGGTTATAGGGTTATAGGGTTTAGGGTTGTAGGCTTATAGGGTTTAGGGTTGTAGGGTTGTAGAGTTNNAGTACCAGTACGAGTACTAGTACTAGTACTAGTACTAGTACTATGCTGTCTTCCTGAGCCAATGCCCATGCAGAAATGCAGATACCCTGTAGTGCTGTGTAAGTGGCATGCTGTACTGAGCAGTTGCACGTACAGAATTTTCTGATCTATGGAGGAGTGAGTTATGTGTGTGGATCCGGGCACACCCTCTGATCCAGAACCACACAATCATACGCTCGTTCCGTTAAACTTGACTCGACAAAAGCCCTGACGTAATTCTTGTTATAGAATCTTTTGCGACATGAGAGGCACCGCATCCTACTTCCCGAAAAGTCCGTATAACGATGGCAATCACGTTCTTCTGGGAGCGTGCCCGCTCCATCATCGACATCGTGGAGGCAGATTGAACAGGTTTCTTGTGTTGGCAACCAGGTTTACAGCCGAGCCCAAAAAATTCCGAAGCACCAGGCAGACGTGGCATGGAAGGAGGCGAAGGTTGGCTATGTGGCCCAGGTTGTGGCCTGGTATCTCGTGTGCCAGAACATCAAGTTCTACCTTTGCCCCAGACAGGAGCTCAAGAGCGATACGGAAGACGAAACCTTTGCAAAGTTCAAAAGCGAGATGGAAAGCGCGCCTTGTTGGACAATCATTCGGTGTGGGCCCTGCTAATCATTCACAGCAGCGAAGCTTAGACGGTCCCCGCTTCCAGCACCCCTGCTCCAGGCATCTCCTTTCCAAGTGCCAGTCCATGCACGGTAAGAACGAAGCTTTGGGTGGCATTGTTCTATTTTGTAGCAGTTCCGCGTTGTTCTTCATTGCAGGCCTGTCCCCATACAAGCATGCATCAGCTGAAAAGTTCGAATCCCGACACCTGGTGATCAAAAATCCGCAAGGTCTTGGACTACATGGAGGCGACTTGTGCTCCCAGCGGCCGTGCCGGCCGAGGTTTCGGCTGCGTAGTTGCTACCAACTCTTTCACAGAGACGACGGGGCCTTTGCTGAGCCTTGGCTGGTTCTAGCAAGGGAAGTCGGTAATCCCAGGTGCCAAGCACTTCTTGAGGATGCGGCAGTCGTTATTGCACTGCAGTCTTGGTTCTGCGTTTCAAGCCTCGCTCTCAACGAGGAGCGCCTTCACCCGCTTCAACCAGCAAGTCCTGGAGTCCATGGCACCTCGTGCCACCCCCACGTTCCGCGCCCTGGATGTCTTCGAGGCCCGGGCATGCATGCAATCTAGGAGTGTTGGAGCATGTTATTGCGCACCAAGCCTCCATGCCGGATTCAAGCTGGGGCAACGCAACACCACATGCCAACATCTGACTGTCTTGATACAAGAGAATGATAGAGAGAGAAGAACAAACACGAATAATCAAGCAAGCAGCAGAAGAAGAGCAAATCCAGAAAGAGAAGACACCAACAAGATTCGCTGCTGAGATATTGCTGCTTTGTCCAGGAATCCCTGTGGCATAGGGGTCTCACCGGAATGCCATACCTATTGTTGAGCCCATATTCGCGAAATGCCGGCAAGCAATCAGCCCGAAGATATGAAGAGTTCCCTACACCCGAAATTCTTCAAGCTCATGTATGCCTGCGAGAAGTTTAGATTCCCAATCGCCAGCCCTAAGCCCAAGAACCCGAAGCACATGCGTGTAAACTCAATGTCCCTGAAGGCCCTCAGCCAAACCCTAAACCACCGGGACCGAGCGGCCGAGCGGACGAGGTCGGTGCCTCTATGCCACGAGAGACGATTGCAGGACATGGCTCCCAGGTCAGTGACACAAAGAAGAGTCGACATTAGCCGTAGCTTCTATTGCTTCAAGTTTCGTTTTGATGAGTTTCGTCGCTTCTCGTTATCTTCCAGCTTTGAAAGTTCGTCGCTTTCTCGACTGGGCTCTCCAAGTTGAGCTGCACTTTCCAAACTGAAAAGTTGTTCCCGCGGGTGCAGGTTCTCCACCTTTGGGTTTGGACGATGATTTTGGGGGGCTGGTGCCCGGCCGAGTACCAAGCTGAACCGTGGTGGCATTCAAGCCTTACGTTTCGGGATTGGGTGCAGCGTGTTGGACTGCAAAGGCGCAGCAGGATTCCACATACCAAGCCGAAATTAGGTTGCCATAGGTCCATATTCAATAGGCATAGCCTTCTCGGGTTTGCTATGTCTGCCTCTCCAAAAGAAGAACCATATAGCGTCGAGCATCGGCTGTGACCAAGGACAGTTGGATGGTTAGCTTTCAGGGTGTTCTGTGCTGGGCTGGAAACGCTGAGCCGTCCTTGTGCCCTCGAATCTCCTATGGAAATGATTGGCACTGCATCAACAGCATCCCGTGTGTCATGAAACCCGTCCAAGCCATAGTGACCACGCCGACTCCCGACAAAATTCTCGTGACCTTCAAGGTGGGCATGCAAGATCAGACTGTATCTCCTGCCGGTGTGCATGTTGCTGGAAGCTTTCAGGACTGGGATCCGGCGGCAACTAAGTTGTTGGACTCAGATCAAGACGGCGTGCATGAGCTTACACTGGCGTTGCCCCCGGGGTTTTATGAGTTCAAGTTCATCAACGGAGATTCTTGGGACGATGTGGAATACGTCCCATTAGAGTGTCAGGAGGCTGGCTCTGGCCATTCGAACAGGTTTCTTTCCGTCAGAAGCGGCTCCTTCGGCACAACAGTACACGTTTGCTTCGCAGGCTGCGCACCTTGTGCACCCAACCCACAGTCCACCACAATGCAGCCATCCACAGCGACAGCGACCTCCCAGATCCATGGCACGACCGTAACTTTAACAGCTACGGGTGTCAGCACCACCTCGACACAAAGTATGCCAGAATATCACTTTGTCCCTGTCGATGGGGGAGTTGGCCGGGCCTGCCGTGGTAGCAGTAACACAGACAATCGAGCAGAGCACTACGCGGTGTACTCGGACGCGAACCTCTCCGATTGCAAGGCCAGGTGCGAATTAACCGGAGGTTGTGTCGGGGTGGAGTACAGCACAGACCGATGTGAGGTTTGGATCCGGAGTGGTGGAATTCAGGCGAGCATAAACTTGACCGGCTTTGTCTGTCTTGGGTATGTGATGAGGACCATGACTACCACTACCACGTCACTCGTGCTCCTCGAAGCGTTCGAAGAAGTTGATGGAGGGTCAGGTCGAGCTTGCAGGGGCTCCAATGCAGGGGATAACCTTGCCAGCTACTACACGGTCGTCACCACTACAAGCCTGATCGCTTGTCAGGAGGAATGCTTGGCTTTGGCCTTGGTTTGTGTTGGCCTCGAGTACAGCCTTGGGCGTTGCGAGCTTTGGACTCGTTCAGAAGGTATCGACACCAGCATTCCTCTTGCTGGCTTTACCTGCCTGCGTCGACGGGAGGTCCAAACTGCAACCCCACGCCGAAGGCTTGCGAATGTTGCTTTCCTTGCCAGAACCAATCCTTGAGGCTTAGTTTCGCCAATGTCTGTCGGGGGACTTGAGAAGCGATGGGTCCCAGGAGGCCATTGCACCCGGAAAAGTGCGCAGGCATTTTTGGCTTGTGTACAGACCGTGAACCTGCAGATGCACTTTTTGCGTGAATCGCATCTACGTTTTTGTGGGACCGCATCGGAATCCGACAAGAAGCAGCATCAAGCTGGCTTCCAGCCCAGCCATCATAGATGGCATGTGGGCATGCACGGCGGATGCTTTTTATATCGTTTTCAGCCTTGACCGGACTGCTGCAGTATCTGTTGTCCCCTGAAACTAGACGCGAATTGCGTGCATGTGCAAAGTGCCAATTGCAGACCCTGCTTGAAAGAGTCATGCAAGGGTTAGGGTGGATGCTGCAGTACTGTGATCGGGTCTCTTTGCTTGCAGCTTCAGCCGTGGGCTCTAGATTTGCTGACTCGTGCACCAAAGAGGCGCAGAGCTGGCAATTGCCGCATGTATAGCTACAGTTCCTTCGGGAGCCCATCGCTGCGATCGTCGAGCAGAGATGTGCCACAAGCTGCTTGGACTCCGCACAATGCCAGAGCAAAACAGCTGATGCCTTCCCTCAAGAGCAGCACGAGTCTCCTAGGCGCGCACTATAGATCATACAAAGTTAGGACGCGACTGCCGCGGGCCGTGCGACTACTACCTCTTGCTCGCCGAGGACGGTGACGATTCTCCAGAGCCAGATAATGAAGACACGAAACAGGCAAACACAGCTTTGCCCTCCATTGGGACGACAAGTTTCAGGTCTCTTTGCGGGCTCCGGCCGTGGCAAGGGAATACTTTGTCAAAGAGCTTTGATTAGGATTCGTGGTTCAGAGATGCGGCATTGAAATAGCGGCTCACCAAAACTCATGTTGAACTGGAGTCATTGCCGGTGCAACGCGTAGGCTCGTATGCATATTGTCGGTCTACCTAAAGGCTACTTTGACCACTGCTTGTACCTTCCGTGAAGTTTCACAATGCATATTGTGTTTTCAAGCAATGGACAGCAATCTGGGACGGGGACGGGCGACTCGTAATGGCCGTGATGGATCTAATGCCTGGTGCCTTAGACTTTGTGACTCGCCTTGATATTCTCAAGAATATTCTTATATTATATATTTATTTATTTTTTATATATAATATAAAAATTGTTCTGAAAATATGTTTTGATAAAAAAATTTCTAGAAAGTTTATTCTATTTTTTTTCAATTGATTTCTCTCTATTTTCTATTCTTTCGCCTCTCTGATCTCTACAAGGATAATTTGGAGGCTAAAAGCCAAATATTTAAAATCTGATATTAACGGCTCGAGATAATCTCCGAGATAATAAACTAGAATATAAGATTGAATTAGAGCTAGAGATTAGAAGGCGGAGATAAAAAAATAGAGGGGTCAAAAGTCAAATAAGAGTAGAAGGTAGAGATTAAAAATCTAAGGAATTAAAGGTTAAATAAGAGCTGGAAATTAGAAGGTAGAGATTAAAAATCTAAGGAATTAAAGGCTAAATAAGAGCTAGAACTCAGAAGATAGAGATAAAAAATAGGGGCTAAATAAGAATTAGAAATTAGAAGGTAGATATAAAAAATCGGAATTAGAGGTCAAAGATCTATTAAAATATAAATAAGAGTTAGAGACTAAAAAAGAAAATAATTACAAATTAGAGGTCAAAGGCTAAATAAAAGGTAGAGAGTAAAAGGAAATAAATATAATTTAATCTCAATTTTTATTTCGTCTATGAATCTAAAATATAATCTAATCTTAATCTTAACTTCGGCTACTAATTTAAATACGAACTAGACCCAGAATAAACCCATTTTAAATTAGATACGAATCGAACACGAATTAGATACGAACTAAATACGAATTAGACACGAAAACTAGATACGAACTTAAATCCGAACTAGACACGAATCCATGGAATCGGACACGAATTAGGCACCAACCTAAACACGAACTAGACACGAATCTAGATACGAACCGAACACGAACTAGACACGAACCGGATACGAATATCATTTAATTCAATTTATGAAATTATTTCATTTCGATAAAAATATTATAAGTTTCAAGATCTTACAAATAATTTTATATAAGATTCTTAAAGAATAAAAATAAATTATCATATTTAGAAAAGCAAAATCAAATTCGAAAATCCCGAAATTATAAGAATTCAAATTATAGAGTATCATAAAGCTCAACTTTAAATTAATTTAATCTCTATTAGTGTCTTCTTCGATAAAAATATTATAAGATTCAAATCTTTCTAAATAATTATAAGTAAGATTTTTAAAGGATCATATTTTTATGAATCTAAATCTTTATAAGAAATTGAATATTCTGAATCTAAATTATTATAAGAAATTGAATATTCTGAATACTATGAAATTAAATTAATAAATAGATATTTATATATATATATAGATAAATATAGAATATATTCCTTTTTATAGATTTATATTTTGAACTGATATATGAAAATCAAGAACAAGAAAATATATAATTATATAAAATATTATTATATTAATTTGTAATTAAAATGGTCGATTTATGTTTTAATTATAAAAGAAAAAGAAGCAAACAATTCAAAATATACTAGAGATTTCGGCAAGAGATTAGCGAAACTGAGAACAAACAGCTAGCAGACCGCTCGAAAGGAATCCTAAAACTTTTCCGAAAAGAGATTATAGATTGTCAATACAAGGATTCAAACCGCTCGAAAGGCACTAGAAAAAATCAAAAGAAGGAATAAATCGCTCGAAAGAGATTTATATCGAAATAGGGTTGATAAACTGAAAGTAAGGAATTAACCACTCGAAAGATACTAGAGAATTTTAGAAGAAGCAGCAAATCGCTTGAAAGAAACTGGAAGATTTACAAAGAGACTAGAATATTGGAAAAAGAGGGACAAGCCGCTCGAAAGAAACTAGAGAATATGACAAGAAGGAGCAAACCGCTCGAAAAAGACTAGAGAATTTCGAAAGAGACTAGAGAACTTAAAAGCCCGGAGCGAATCACTCGATAGAAATTGATGAAATTCGAGACCCAAGGAACGGCAAAATATCGTCTATCTTGGAATTGGGGCACCACTTTGAGACCAAAGCAACAATAACAAATCGTATATCTCAGTATTGGGACACCACTTCGAATCCAAAGCACCGGCATCGAATCGTGCATCTTTATATTGGGACTCCACTTCGGAACCAAAGAAACGACAATAAATCGTACATCTTAGCATTGGGGCACCACTTCGAGACCAAAGCAATAGCAACTAAAGTGTACATCTCAGCATTGCGGCACCACTTCGAGGCCAAAGCAACGGCAACAAATCATATATCTTAGCATTGGGGCACTACTTCGGGACCAAAGCAAAGGCCACAAATTATTTATATAAGAATTGGGGCACTGACTCGGGACCAAAGCAATGGCAACAGTTTGTACATCTTACAATGGGGGCACCACTTCGAGACCAAAGCAACGGCAACAAATCGTACATCTTAGTATTGGGCCACCATTTGGAGACCAAAGCAACGGAACAAACCGTACATCTCAGCGTTGGGGCACCACCTCGAGACCAAAGCAACAGCAACAGTTTGCACAACTTAGCATTAGGACATCACTTCGATACCAAAGCAACGGCAACAAATCGTACATCTTAGCGTTGTGGCACCACTTCGAGACCAAAGCAACGGTAACAAATCGTACATCTTAGCATTGTGGCACCAGTTCGACACCAAAGCAACGGCAACAAAACGATATATCTTAGAATTGGGGCACCACTTCGAGTCCAAACCAACGGCCGCATATCGTACTTCTTAGATTTAGGGCACCACTTCGAGACTAAAGCAACGTCAACGCATCGTCATCTTAGCATTGGGGCACTACTTCGACAACAAAGCAACGGCAACAAATCGTTCATCTGAGAGTTGGGGCACAACTTCGAGACCAAAGCAACGCCCACAAATCGTACATGTTAGAATTGCAACATCATTTCGACACCAAAGCAACGGCAACAAATCGTACATCTTAGCATCGGGGCACCACTTCGAGGCCAAAACAACGGCAACAAATCGTATATCTTAGCATCGGGGCACCACTTCGAGACCAAAGCAAAGGCCACAAATTGTTTATATGAGAATTGGGGCACCAAATCGGGACCAAAGCAATGGCAACAGTTTCTATATCTCAGAATGGGGGCACCAGTTCGAGACCAAAGCAACGGCAACAAATCGTACATCTTAGAATTGGGCCACCACTTCGATAACAAAGCAACGGCAACACATCGTACATCTTAGCATTGGGGCACCACTTCGACAACAAAGCAACGGCAATAAATCGCACATCTGAGAGTTGGAACACAACTTCGAGGCCAAAGCAACGGCAACAAATCGTACATCTTAGCATTGGGGCACCACTTCGAGACCAAACCAACGGCAACAAATCGTACATCTTAGCATTGGGGCACCACTTCGAGACCAAAGCAACGGCAACAAATTATATATCTTAGTGTTGCGGCACCACGTCGTGACCAAAGCAACGGCAACAAATTTTACATCTTTGCAGTGGGGCACTTTTTGGAGACCAAAGCAACGCCCACAAATCGTACATGTTAGAATTACAACACCATTTCGAGGCCAAAGCAACGGCAACAAATCGTATATCTCAGCAGCGGGGCAGCATTCCGAGACCAAAGCAACGGCAACAAATCTTACATCTTAGAATTGGGCCACCACTTCGAGACCAAAGCAACGGCAACAAATCGTACATCTTAGCGTTGTGGCACTACTTCGACACCAAAGCAACAGCCACAAATTATACATATTAGAATTGGGGCACCACTTCGAGAGCAAAGCTACGACAACAAATCGCACATCTTAGCGAGGGACACCGCATCGAGAACGAAGGATTTGCAAAAATCGTACATCTTGGCATTGGGGCACTATTTCGAGACCAAAGCAACGGCAAGAAATCCTCCATCAACACATCGTACATCTTAGCATTGGGGCACAACTTCGACACCAATGCAACGGCAACAAGTCGTACATCTTAGAATTGGGGCTCTACTTCAAGACCAAAGCAACGGCAACAAGTCGTGCATCTTAGATTTGGGACACCACTTCGATACCAAAGCAACGGCAACAAATCGTACATCTCAGAATTGGGGCACTACTTCGAGACCAAAGCAACGGCCACAAATTGTTTATATGAGAATTGGGGCACCACTTCGAGAACAAAGCAACGGCAACCCACCATACATCTTAGAATTGGGGAGGCACCACTTCGAGAACAAAGCAACGGCATCATATCGTACATCTTAGCGATGGGGGCACAATATGGAGAACGAAAGATTTGCAACAAATCGTATATCTTGGCATTGGGGCACCACTTCGGGAATAAAGCAACGGCAACACATCCTATATCTTAGCATTGGGGCACCACATCAGGAACGAAGGATTTGCAACAAATCGTACATCTTGTTAGTGGGGCACCACTTCGAGACCAAACCAACGGCAACAAATCGTACATCTTAGCATTGGGACACCACTTCGAGACCAAAGCAACGGCAATAAATCGTACATCTTAGCATTGGGACACCACTTCGACACCAAAGCAACGGCAACAA
>CAJNDV010001114.1:4575-14627 GCA_905221635.1 Symbiodinium sp. CCMP2456
ACGATGACGACGAGGATGAGGATGAGGATGAGGATGAGAGTGAGGGTGACGATGGTGAGGGTGAGGATGAAGATGACTATGATGAAGATGAAGAAGATGATTATGATGAAGATTCTGATGACGATCATGGTGAGCGCTGTGATGATTGTGATCGTGATGACGGTGGTGGTGGTGGTGGTGGTGATGACGAAGGAAGATGATGATTATAATGATGACGATGATGATGATAATGATGACGGTGATGAGGATGAGGATGACGATGACGATGACGATGACGACGACGATTATGATGATGCTGATGATGATAGCGGCATTGATGTTGATGATGACGTTGCGATGGTGATGATGGTGGTGATGAGTATAAGTATGAGTAAGAGTCGTATGAGTATGCTGAAGAAGAAAAAGAAGCTTATGATTGTTATCTTCCGTATGAAGACTCAGTTGATGCTGATGTGGTAATTGCGGTTGATGGCGCGTATGATGCAGATGACAATGTTGAGGATAATGACAGTCATGAGGCCCCGATGATTGTGACGATGGCCATTGTGAAGATGATGCCGGTTCGGCTGATTGCCACGGTCCTGGATGACGATGAACCAAAGAAAAGCAAGCAAGATTGTGTTTGCAGGAAACTGAGGCTTCAGGGCATCCGACGAGATGGAAACACACACATGATGACGTTCAAGAGCGACTTGCTTCTAGCCTGAAGGGCACACAACTCCAACTCGTAACTGCGTTCATGGTCCCGTGCATGTAATGCGCACTCGAACACACATGTTTGAACCCGTAGTACTAAGGGGCGAAAGCATATGCATGAAAGGGTGTTTAAAACATTGCTGTCAGCAGACCCTTCTGCCGACAACCTATTCAATCACGCAGTCCCCAATGCGCTTCTTCCCACCCTGACTTTCCTCGGCCCAGCCGTGTGTTTTCATCTTGTCTACGGACCGGCCTGCCGCGTCTTGTCAGGTGTGTTTGTTTGTGTGTGTGTGTGTGTGTACGTGCGTTGATCGAGTACCAGTGCTTGGGGTGATTCGGGTGTTAGGGTTTATAGGCGGGTTTAGGGTTCAGGGCTGTCTGCCTGTGTGGGTGTGTTTGTTTCTTTCTTTCTTTCTTTGATTGTGTGTTCCTTTCTTGTTGTTGGTGGGATGGGAAGGGGGAGGAGCGGGGGCCTGATGCCAGAAGCAAAACCCAAGGTGCCGCCTGCCGCGTCGGTGAAGGAGGCGGGGCCAGGTTTAGGGCTTTAGGGCTTTAGGGCTTTAGGGTCTAGGGTTTAGGGTCTGCAACTCATGTGTTAAGAGTCTGGACGTTGGGCGCCCAAGGCCATTCAAGGGTTTTGGAGCGGTTTGAGAGGTTTCCAAGCCTGTACAAGCCCTAAACCCTAAAAACCCTAAACCCTAAGCCCTAAACCCTAAACCCCGATGCGTAAAGGTTTTCCTGATTGGTTCCACCCATTCAATCAACCTGTTCGGGCCCGTAGGTTGGTCGGTTTGGGGTGTGCAGTGTAATATAGAGGCCTTAATAATTAGAATATGGTTTTTTGGGGGGGTATAATATAGTATACTTATAATTAGGAGCCCCCAAAATAGTATAGGTAATTATTAAGGCCCCTACATTATACTATAATTATAATAAGGAGCCCCCAAAACCCTATTCTAATTCTTAAGGCCCTTACAGTAGGACTTGCACGGTGGGGAGTGCTCGATTCACCGGTTGCTCGATTGTTGGAAGTAGTCGTGGAGCGAAGCTCGTTGGCATCTCATACCCGTTTATTCGCAGGTACCCTAAGGGTCCATGTACCCAAATAGTATATACTTTGGCCTTAAAGTAGTCCCTATATAGGTACTTTGGGGCCAAAGTATATAGTATTTGGGTACATGGATCCTTAGGGGTAGATCATCGATCTTCATGTCCAGCTTTTAACCTTCAACGCCCTCGAAAGACACCCACACAGACTGATAGACACTAATCAACAATGCTGTGCCTGCAACAATACTTGCATCAGAGACTGAATCCTGAGCCGCCGCAGAAAGAGTATGAAAACCGAATTGAGGCTACGTGGTTTGGGTTCGCGGTATCCTCCGCACCCTGAAGCCTTACAACCGTTTAGCCCCCCAAGAATAGCCCTCAACACAGTTTGATTAAGCTTGTCGTCGTAGAATCCCATACACAAATCAAACATATGACCAGAAGAAATCCCTCAAGAACATAGCCCAGCCCTGAACTCGGCCCCATGAGATCATTCTGATCCCCTCACCAACATACGAATACACATAGCTTGTATGGTGTGAGTGGGTGTAGCCTCCGTAGGAACATGCATTAAAACAGTCGTTGCATGTATAATCTCGGTTGAAAACCCTGCGTCACTATCAGACTAGTAGGGGTTTGAAAGTTTAGCTGGAAGTACCATACCCTTACAGGTTATATAGATTTCGCTTTCCATACATACCCCGCAAGCTTATTCTAACAATCCAGAACCCTATCCTAACGCTATAAAGCCCCATTCTGAACCCTAAAGAGCCCTAGGCCCTAAATCCCAAACCCTAAGCCCTAAACCCCAAACTGTAAACCCTATTTTACTTCTTTCCAAGGCACCGGCTGCTTCCAACCCTAAACCCCACGCCCTATAAAGCCCTAAACCCTAAATCATCAACCCTAAGCCCTTACAAACCCTAGACGCTACTTCATTTCTTTCCCTAAAACATAAACCCTATATAAGCCCTAAACCCTAGACACTACTTCATTTCTTTCACAGGCACCGGATGCTTCTCGATTTAAACACTATAAAGCCCTATCCTAAACCCTAAATCCTAAGCCCTATGAAGCCCTAGACCCTATTTCAGTTCTTTCAAAGGTACCGGCTGCTTCTTGATCTCTCGGCTTCCAGCTCGCCTCGAGTCCCTTCACCAGGTCGGGAGCATTGCGTGGGTGTTGCACTAGGGTTTAGGGTTTAGGGTCTTATAGGGTTTTAGGGTTAAGGGTCTTATAGGATTTTAGTGTTTAGGGTTTAGGGTCTGATAGGGCTTTAGGGTTTTAGGGTTTAGGGTTTTAGGGTGTAGGGTTGTAGGGTTGAGGGTTTTGGTGTTTAGGGTCTTATAGGGTTTTAGGGTTTAGGGTCTTATGGTTTTAGGGTTTAGGGTCTTATAGGTATTGGGGTTTTGGGTTTTAGGGTTTAGGGTCTTATAGGGTTTTAGGGTTTAGGGTTTAGGGTCTTATCGGGTTTTAGGGTTTAGGGTTTTAGCTTTTAGGGACTTATAGGTTTTCAGAGTTTCAGGGTTTAAGGTCTTATAGGTGTTTAGGGTTTAGGGTTTTAGGGTCTAGGGTTTAGGGTCTTATAGAATTTAGGGTATAGGGCTTTAGGGCTTTAGGGCTTGATAGTGTTTAGGGTTCAGGGTTTCGGCACAAGGGTTTCTATGAGGCTCTATGAGGCTTTCTACAGGGTTTCAACGCGGGTTAGTATCATGGTTTCTTTGACGACCCCTTACGCCCTGTAAGGGGTCCTTGTTAAGAGTTCACCCTAAACCCAAAGCCCTAAACCCTAAACCCTAAACGTTTGTGCAGGTTGTAGCCTCTACTCTGCACCCTTAGGTACTTCTGCTTTCAGGATGGGGTCAACAACCTTCCGTATCCGTTTCGGAGTTTCCGAAAATACGGGGAACCTTACAGAGCGGGTCCTTATATGAGGGATCCTACTATCTATAGGGTACTAGCCCTAAACCCTAAAACCTAAAACCTATTTTCGGAAACCCCCACTTGCTGCCAGTCTACGAAGGTTTCACTCGTAGCTTCGCCAAGCCATGCGCTCTCAACCCCAGCCCTGCAGCTACGAGCCCTAAGCTTTAAACACAAATTCAGCCCTAGAGCCTTTAGAAGCTTTCCTTCCTGCCGGTTCAGGGTTTCGGGTTTTAGGATTTGGGGTTAGTTTTGGTCCCTAAACCCTAAGCATGAAAGCCCTGAGCCCGGTGCTCTGAACCCGATTCCCTCGTCCCTAATCCTTGGGCCCTGGACGAATTGATCCTTAAGTCTTATACCCCTAAACCCTAGACCCCTGAACCCTAAAACCCGAAACCCGATGCCCTGAATAGATCGCTGTAAAGGGTGAAGGGCTTATACGGTTTAGGGCTTGAGGGTTTAGTGCTCGCCCTTTTCCCCGATTTGTTTTTTGGCTGCAGTCTCGGCTGCTTTTGTGCTTGACTCCCGCAGACTAAGAAGAAGAAGTTTAGTGTTTATAAGGGCTTGAGGGCCTAGGGTTTAGGGATATAGTCCTAGACCCAAAACCCTGAAACCCGAAACCCCAAACCCTAAAACCCTAAAGTCCTAAACCCTGCATAAACCTTCTATAAACCCAAGCTCAATAAACCCTAAACCCTAAACCCTAAACCCCCAGGTTGGGCGCATTCGACTGCCAGGACTTGCTCCACAGTGCTCGTGAGTTCTTCGCGCTGCCACTGGATCAGAAGGCCTGTGGGGGCTTAGGGTTTAGGGCTGTAGGGCTTTAGGGTTCAGGGTTTAGGGTTGTAGGGTTTAGGGTTGTAGGGTTTGAGGGTTTAGGGTTTTAGGGTTGTGGGGTTTTGGGTTGTAGGGTTTTAGGGTTTCGGGTTCAGGGTTTAGGGGTTTAGGGTTTAGGGTTGGTGACAGTTTTGGGGCTTTGCTCGTTCAGGCTCTTGGGGGTGGGATGTGAGGCACTTGCGAGCTTGGGGTTCAGATTCGGTGGCAACGAGGCACCCTACGTAATATCCAGGGGTCTATAGCAAAGCAATCATGGAGAAGTTAGAACATCAGGCATGGAGTCATGTTGGTGCTTTGGGGCCAAAGTGGCCAAAGAACATGGGTTAGCTCTCTAAATTAGGATCCCTTCTTGGGTCCCCGCTTTTTATTCGGCACCGTGTTCAACTGGACCCGAAAACGGACCCTTATTTTGCGATCATGGACCTTTAGTATTCAGTAAACGGTATCCCGACTCCCAACTTGGAGGGTCGGGGGACGTAGTAAGTAGTTATTGATAGAATTGTCCGTATAATTAGGACCCCTAAACCCACAAACCCCTAACCCCTAAACCCATAAACCCATAAGCCCCTAAATCCCCACACCCTAATCCCTATTAGGGTACTTATATCTTTTTTTTGCCCACACAATAGGTCCCCCCGACCCTGCAAGTAGCCAGGTCCCGGAAGCTTGAGCCCAAAAACGCAAGTCTGGCACAGTAAGCTTCCTGTTTGCAGATCCTAAACCCGAAACCCTGAATCCTAACCCTAAATCCTAAGCCCTAAATAAGCCCTAAATCCTAAACCCTAAGCCCTAAACCCTAAGCCCTAAATCCTAAACCCTAAACCCTAAATCCTAAATCCTAAGCCCTAAGCCTTAAGCCCTAAACCCTAAGTGCCCCTCTCACAGAGGCCTGATGGTCCGTAAGAGTGGGTATATAGGCTCCTAGGTTCCTCAGTGGTACCCTTTTGCCCTTTCTTATTCAATGGTTTCCTTACTGAAACGGAACAAGAGGAAAAAGGGTTTAGGGTTTAGGGTTGATTATTGAGTGATCACTTAGGAGCCAAGGCTCTAACGACTGACAAGTTGGGTGCTACGCCCAAAGGGTCCATTTACCCAAATACTATATTATACTTTGGCCCAAAGTACCTATATAGGGACTACTTTAAGGCCAAAGTAAATACTATTTGGGTACATGGACCCTTAGGGGAACCCCTGAACTCTAAACCTTCCTACAGGAGGCCCAGGGGTCTTAGTAAGTAGGATATAAGTAGAGTTATAAGTACCTTAGCTGAAGTTACCCCCCAATTACAACCCTACTTATAACCGACTTACTAAGTCCCCTGGGCCTCCGAGTACCGCTCGAGGAGCAGCTTGACTACCATCTTTCCCCTGAGTTCCGCGGCTTTATGCGCCAGGTGTGCCATAGGACTCAGGTGTCTTTGAGGGTTTAGGGATTATCAGGGACTTTGACTCTGATGTTTGCAGGACTGAGCGGTATGGCGTTTGTGTGCAAGGGTTTCAAGGGATTCGAGGTCTCTCCGCGTCGAGCGTAGGCATTTGGGGTGAAAGGGTCATGGGTATGCATGGCCTAGCTTCGTTTACAGCCGTCTTTGTTCAACTATCCGATCTCCTACACCGGTTAAGTTTCGCTTGGTTGCATGCAGCATGCTCTTCTCACTAGAAGTTTTGCACCCCCGGTCACACGAATGCACACATCTTCGAACTAGCTTCGCGAGTTTCAGAGTGAAGTACATTAACCCTAAACCCTGAACCCTTATTCCTAAACCCTAAACCCCTAAACCCTAAAACCCTGAAACCCTAAACTCTAAACCCCAAAAACCTAAACCCTAAACCCTAAACCCTTGAACCCATAAGCCCTAAACCCCTAAACCCCTAAACCCTAAACCCTAAACCCCTAAACTCCTAACCCCCCAAAACCCTAAACCCTAAACATTCACAGGCAGCTGTAGGCTTGGCAGCTCTAGGGTCCATGTACCGATACACTCAGAGTTTATACTTGGCCATCTTTGATCCTAAAGGCTTAGTTCCCCGTTTAAAGGGATCTATAGGGTTCCTTTATAGGGATATATAGGGTTCCTTCAAAGGGATCTATAGGGTTCCATAACTTAGTTCCCCAATACCCAACCTTTAAACGTCTTGGGTTCTTACAATTTAGTAGTAATCTGAAAGTTTAACCTTTTATTTCCCTGGCTTATTAGGGAACGGGGATTTTCCCTGTATCGGAACCTGTTGAAGTCAAAAACTGTGATGCTGTCTTCTATCCCAGGAGATTTATGACTCTACTGGGTTCATCGCGATATTGTGTCTTTCTACCACACCTCTGGCATTGCCCATAAGCCTTGGAGAGCCCAAAGCTGCAGCCCGAAATGTTCATCCCTCGAATCGAGAAGATCTCAGAGCCCAGAAGCCCGAAAGAGAGAGAGAGAGAGAGGTTTAGGGTTTAGGGTTTAGGGTTTAGGATTGAGGGCTGTGCAGAAGAAGAAGAGAGAGAGAGAGAGACCGCCAAAGCTCCAATCCCTGAACTTGAATCCTAAACCCCTCCGCCCTCAATCTTTGCAAGACCCCTGGAAACCTTTGTATACCTCCTAAACCCCTGCATCTCATTCAGAAGACGCTGAAGCCAGCAGGGCGCAGAGAACACTGCAGGAGCAGTCGACGAGCCTGGCCCCTTGTTGGGGTTCAGCGTTTTCGGTTAGGGATTCGGGTTCGACGTTTATTCTTCAGGGTTTGAGCTGGGTCCGTCATGTGTTTTCTAACGGTTTCAGGGTTTAGGGGGTTTAGGCCTTTGTAGGGTTTATAGTATAGGGTTTGGGCCTTTTAAGGTTTTGAGTTTAGGCCGTTTTGGGGTTCAGGGCTCGGGGGTTCGGGTTGTCGCGGCGTGATGGGCGGGGGGGGGGTGGCGGGGCGTAGAGAGATTGACTGAGGCCTTGGATTTCAGGACCTTTCGGCTTCGGGCTTTGGGTTTATAGGGTTTTAGGGTTTAGAGTTTAGGGTTTTCAGTTTAACTTTGGGCTTAGGGTTCAGGGTTTTGGGGTTTAGGGTTTAGGGTTTAGGGTAGGGTTTAGGCCTTAACTGGACCAGATTGGGACTCTATGGCTTTACGATGTATTACGGTTCAGGATTTGCCTAGTGTTCGGGTCGGGGTCTGCCTCTAACTCGAGCATGACAAAACATTATGGATGTTCGTTTGTTATATATACACATGACACTGTGATAGGGATTACCTACACGCTCAAAAGTAGGTAGAATAATGGCCCAATACCTATAAAAGGCCATTATTCTACATACTTTTGGGGTTCAGGTAGGGCAAACCAAAAGTTCTTGAATTCTTAACCCGCAGCCCAAACTGTGAAGAGAAAAGACCTAAAACCCTAAACCCTAAACCCTAAACCCTAGACTTGAAACCTGTCGCCTTACAGGCCCTACACTCTCTGAGCCCCAGACCACGCATCCCTGCAACAATCATCCAGGGCCCTACAAAAAACTTTCACTAAACAGTTATAATAGGGTTTCGGGGCCCATTATACATCATTATACTGTAAGTATGACAAGAAACACTCAATAAGTATGATAAGGAACACTCAAAATAGTATAGGTAATGATTTAGATTGCGTTCACTTGGCTGCCTCTCTGCCCTCTGTCAAACCTAAACAGTCGACACCTCGAAACCCGCACCTGCCACTGCGGACGCCGTAAACCCCGTACTTTTGGGATGGAGCCTCTTTACACGTAAACGATTTAGGGCTCACGGTTTAGGGTTTCTGAAATCGGTGGAACTTGATGGGGAAGATAGTTCGATATCTAATGTAGGGGGTCGGATTAGCAGTAGTAACCGCTCATAGTCCCATATGCTCATAGTACGAAATCCTATAACACCTGGCAGAATGACACTCTAAACCCTAAACCCTAAACCCCTAAACCCTAAACCCTAAACCCTAAACCCCTAAACCCTAACTCTATGAATCCCTATCTGAAGCTTGTCAAACCCTAAACCCTCAACCCCAAGTTGTTAAACCTCTCAGGCCTCACAATTCCTAAAATCCCCAGACAGCAGTCATGCACAGAATACTTAAGACTTCTATACTGCATCCGTGTAGTACTTTTTTAAAGGAGACAAACCCTAAGCCCAAAACCCTAAACCCGCAAAGCTTAAACCTGCATAGACCCCTAAACCCTAAACCCTTAAACCCTAAACCCTTTAAACCTAAACCCTAAACCCTAAGCCCCAAAAAGAGACACAAAGCTGGCAACCCCCACATAGAGCACCATTTTTCGGAGGCGGGAGCAGATCGAGTTCGGCCGCGAGGCGCCTCCGGTTTCGGGTTTGGGGAGCCACGGTTTAGGGTTTAGGGGTTTAGGGTTCATGATCAGGGTTTAGGGTTTGGGGTTTAGGGGTTTAGGGGTTTAGGGTTTAGGGTTTTAGGGGTTTAGGGTTTAGGGGTTTAGGGGTTTAGGGTTCAGGGCTCAGGGTTTAGCTGACAAAAGCATTGGGCTTTCGACGGTTTCATAATGGCCAGCGACCTCAAACAGGCAATTAAAGGAACGGTATGCTACTCTTGGGGGACAGGTGTTTACGTAAGAAGCTGAGGGCGTCTGGCCTTTACG
This sequence comes from Symbiodinium sp. CCMP2456, assembly GCA_905221635.1. Lineage (NCBI taxonomy): Eukaryota > Dinophyceae > Suessiales > Symbiodiniaceae > Symbiodinium > Symbiodinium sp. CCMP2456. Next base: position 13,690 of record CAJNDV010001114.1, read on the forward strand.
ATGCGATGAAGGTCGGATTCATGCCTTCGCTTCTGTGTCAAAGTTATACCAATACTCTATAACCTTACTAAGGGTCCATGTACCCAAATAGTATATACTTTGGCCTTAAAGTAGTCCCTATATAGGTACTTTGGGGCCAATGTATATACTATATGAGTACATGGACCCTTAGGGTAATGTTTATAATCTATGTCGACGTTGTAGTTCCTTGTTTGGGTGGCCAGATTTGTCGCTAGGTCCTCTAAGCAAGAGGCTGGGTAACCAAAGAAGACATTGTAGTGGAGGCTCTGTGCCCTGAGCCCTAAACCCTAAACCCTAAACACCCTAAGCCCTAAATCCTAAACCCTGAACCCTGAACCTTGCACCGTGAAACCCCGAAACCACAGAGAGTTGAAACTTCGAAAGGCTCGGGCGGTTTGCTCATGATATCTTGGGCTTACCTGCAGGGTCATACTCTTGATGATGTAAACCCTGCATCACCTTAAGGAACCCTTACTCTCTGGGAATTATGGTATATTCCGTATTAGGGTGTAATGCAGGATTTACATCATCAACCGTGCCCAACCCTTTTCCGAGGGTACCTACCTCTGTATTTAGGGTATATGGGCACCCTAAACCTTAACAGGGCTTTTAGGTCATCGGGCCCCGAACCCTAAACCCTAAACCCGTCATGGGGAATTGGCCCCGAACCTTTCCGAGCCCCAACGCTTCCTCGCGAAGGAGGGCCGGCCGATAAGGAGCCGGGAGGACATCGCATGAGGGTTCCTACGGTTGATGGACAAAATCCTGCATGACTTTACCCATAGGCCCTACAGTAGTTCCTTTTTGGGGTTCATATATAGCATCCTATAAGCTAACCCCAAAAAGGAACTACTTTAGGGCCTATGGGTATATACTTAAATTATGGGGCTTATGGTACTATACTACATTTGGGTCAT